>JACEVL010001379.1:112500-345000 GCA_020284085.1 Aporrectodea caliginosa
ATATTTTAGAGTTTTTGTCAACTTCAGTCCTAAATATCATTTCTGACTTTTCTAGTTATCTGAACACTGCTTGCTTACTTGTGAATTTTTTTTCTTAATTAATTACTTTAACATCATTAGGCTAACATAGAGGACACCTCTAATTATTATTAGATTCTCTTGAAGAGGCACTGTACAAATTTTTACCTTCAATTACAACTATTACTGTTCACTGTTGTAGCTGCCTCTAACTGGTGACCTGTGGAGCTGTTTTGTTGACTTTGAACTGCGCCGCATGGAGTCTTGGGAAAAGGTGGTTCCCCAGTTCAAGTATCAGCCGGAGACACCCTTCTTTGAGATGCTTGTTCCGACCGTGGATACAGTTCGATTTGGTTACCTGATGGCAAAACTCCTCCAAGTCAATCATTCTGTGCTATTTACAGGAAACACAGGAGTTGGCAAGGTGGGATGAATGATGTCATATCTCATTATATTCTGCATTTACTTAGCACCATTAAATGCTTCTGATTATGTTACAGATACGTTTTTGTGTTCAGTATAGGTTTTGTAAGGTATTTTGTAATTTTTTGAGTATCATCATCATCAGCATTACCACCACCATCATCGTTATCATCCGCTCCCAGGTCAGCCATTTGGCAGAGATGGGTGCAAATATATATATAATAAGTATTATGCTATTAATAACTATAAATGTATGTATGTATGTATGTGGGTATGTGTGCATACATGTACATATTAACTATTTATGCAGCATCTTTTGTGATTCTGTCTTAAATCTTTCCTTATGCAACACATAAAGTGGATTTGGATATGTTTGTGGAATATTTACCCCAGTAGTCATTTCAATGTATTTAACCAAGCATTCAAGGATTTCATTGGTGAAACTGTCCATTTTGCATCCGGTGTACATCTAGTTCAGTTATCTTTGACAAATTCAGCTTTAAGGCATAACCAGAAATAAATGTTAACACGTGTCTTCTGTAGATTTATAGCAGCTGCAGTATTCTCTTGTTATACAGTCATGACTGAGGAGTGTTTTCGGTTTTCTTTCTTTGATTGACTTTTGTTTGGTTGTCAGTCGGTGATTGCAAGGGCAGCGCTGCTTGGCCTGGCTGAAAAGAACAACTACGTTCCTATTTTCATCAACTTCTCTGCTCAGACAAGCAGTGCAAGAACACAGGAAATGATTGAGGCCAAAATGGAGAAGAAGCGCAAGAACATACTAGGTATGTTCATATCACACTTATCTGTCATGTGCTTCTATTACAGTGTGTAAAAAAGGTTTTCTATTAAATAACTGACTAATGGTTTGCACTTTTGTTTTAGTTCATAGTGATTTTATTAATTTACTGCTTTTTATCATGCACTCAGTTGATATATAATAATTAAAAACTGAGCAGGGTTGAGGCTATATGGTCACCATGGAAAAATCATGTACATATGTGCAGTACCTTTTCAGACCTTTCTACAAAGTTTTCATGTAATCTTATCTGCCATAATGTTCTATTAATACTGATATTGCTTTGTATGTCTATGTGTTTAAGTTGATTGCATCTTAAAACATGAATGAATCCAACGAACCCATGACCACCAGACCACCACCAATGATTTCCACCATAGCACCGTACCACCCGAATTCTGACCTGGCTCCAAAACGGAGCATCAACTATTGTGGACTTGATATAGTGCCAGTGTTTAAGCTGTCTCCCATGCAGGCATGACTTTTGTGTTGTGCTGAGAAGTTTCAGAGTTTTACATTACTTTACATTACAAATGATGTGATTAGTCAAACTGATTCTTTCTTTCTGATCTATATATCTTGGTATTTATATAGCACCTTTCAAATACCACAGAGGTGTATACCTGTGATTGTTGCTTTAGGTGCTCCTGCTGGAAAGCGGGTCATCATCTTTGTCGATGACCTCAACATGCCTAAGCTGGATACTTATGGGTCCCAGCCTCCAATTGAACTGCTCAGGCAGTTCATGGACTTTGGAGGATTATACGATCGTGAGAAGCTCTTCTGGAAGGAACTTCATGTATGTTGGAGTTTTCTCATGATCACTTGAGAACTTCTTTACTCGTTTAAGATGTACTGAACGTAATTTTTTCAGCTACGTTTTTGATCGTTTTTTGCATATTTGGAAACCTGTCAGATATTACAAAATCTGGTTTACACTAGATTGTGTAGAGCTTCTAATAACTATTCCGGTTAATATCTTACAACTCTATTAATTTGATGGCAGGTATTTTATTTTGTGTGATCTTTTTTTAACCCAGTTTGTGGTGATTAACACTTGAAGGCAGATTTAAATCCGGAGGCTTTGTATGACATCAACAGTTCATTGTTGAGCTGAGTAGGGGTAGAAAACTGTCGTAATTTTTTATTGCTATTGTTTTCTAATATAAGCTGGAGTTTTCTCAGGATTGCTTTGAGCACGTCTTTACTCGTTTGAAATGTACTGAGCGTAATTTTATTTTCAGCTGGTGCTGTGTGGCAGCTGGTTTAATAAAGAATATACTTACTTACTTACTTACCTCTTTCAAATTGCTTGTCCATTATAGACTGCCTCTCTGTCTGATGGATTGTTCTTTTGGATATTGACCTGATTACGGTTTGTTTGTGGTACGCGAGCAGTTGATGCCATGTGCATTGGACACTGGCACAATAGAAGTTAAAACTACAGTTACTTCAGTCTAAGCAGTGTTGTATTATATAAAAATATTTACTAGTTTATTCTAACATGTTCTAATGAACTTTAATTATCCATTATCACTCATGTTAGCATTTCTGCGTTTTTGTCAGATTGTTTTTCTCAATAAACGAATATATATATAGTGTTTAAATTGATTTAAATTCATTCATCTGTAAGCAAATAATGCCCAGGCAACTGCATACATCATCACTGGCATATTTTCAATATATAGCATTATTCGTTTAATATAATGAACCATGTTTTTTGGTTAGGATATGTCGATCTGTGCAGCATGTGCTCCCCCTGGTGGCGGTCGTAACTTTGTCACTCCACGGCTCCTTCGACACTTCAGCATGCTGACAATTCCTGCACCGTCGGAACACAGCATGAAGCACATGTTCCTGGTGAGTCGTCTCTGTCAGATTGTGTCGTTGAAACTTGGTGGATTTATTGTCCATTTGTTATGAACTGTCAAAGCTTTGGAGAACTTCAAAAAGATGATGAAAGATAATTTTGATGGTAATTATGCTAATTGTCATCCTCAGGTGATGATGTTGACATCAGCAACTAGGTGATGATGACAAGGATGACAGTTATGATGATAACATGTGACAATGATAACAATGATGATGATGAGGATGACGATGGTAATGAGTGGTGATGATTACTGATGATGATGAGAGGTGATGGTGTTGATGATGGTGGTAACGATGATGATGATGATCATGATGATGATTCAATTCACTCTTGTTGGATGAAGATGACGACGATGACGATGATGATGATGATGAGCAGTGATGACTACTTATGATGAGAGGTTATGGTGTTGATGATGGTGGTAGTGATAATAATGATGATGCTGAGCAGTGATGATTACTGATGATGATGATGATGACTGTGATGATGATGATGATGATGGTCATGCTGATCATCATGGTGATGAAGTAAATCATTGGTCACTTGGTTTTTTTTCTGTACAACTAAAGGCCATAGTCACCGGTTTCTTCCAAGACTTCCCTCACGCCGTTCGCCTGTGTACAGAGTCAATCGTTGGTGCAGCGACCGAAGTCTACAATCGGATGAGCTCCGACTTCCTTCCGACTCCAACTAAGTCTCACTACATCTTCAACCTTCGAGATCTCTCCAAATGCATTCAAGGTTAGCTGATTTTGTGTTGTGTCACACTACTCTACACAAGCAATCAACGGTTTACATGATAACCTTTCATGGGTTTAGAATGTGTACTGTATTATATATAAATTGTCTATTTATCTCAAAATGTTCCCAAGCCTTCGTCATCCTCAAAGCAAAAAATTTGTACATAGGTGACCCTAGACTTTGGTCCTTTCTGGGTATGTCTTCCTTTTTCTACCTAGAATAAGCAGAAATTGGAAAATGTATGTTACCCTCGATATGTTGTGTTTTGGACCAAAAAACAGAATTGATTGATTGATTGATTGATTGATTGATTTGATTGATTGATTGATTGATTGATTGATTAAATGAGAAAGCTTTAAGTTTATTTGATAAGGAAATTTGGAATGCAGTAATTTTTAGTTTCTGAGGTCATTTTAAAACACGCAAAACTTTTAATTTCTGTACTGAAATATGCCAATATATTTTGTAGGTGTGTTGCAAGCTGACGTGGGTTCAGTGCGAGAGTCAAAGCAGGTGTTCCGTCTGTTTTGTCACGAGGCTCTGCGTGTCTTCCATGACCGTCTGACTACTTCAGAGGACAAAATGTCTTTCTATGTGATTCTGGCAGAAATGGCAACAAAGTTCTTCAACGAGGTCTCAGCTCTTTTTCTATCTTTATTTAATCTGTGAATCTCCTTAAATTATAGCTTGTGCTTGTAGTAAAAAGTAAAGTAAATGTACTCGATTTTATATAGCGACTGTATGGCCTCGACCCTGCTCATTTTTCAATGATGGGGTGAGTTTCTTCACCACCTCTGCCCTTTTGAATAGGCACCATGCCATTTAAGGTTCCCATGCTAGCCCGGTATTTAAATCTGTAAAATAAGCCACCTTTGGGAAGCGAATGGTGATCTACATGCTCTCTTACACAGAGGAGTATGGGATGCAGCCTATGCTCTAACCAGTGTGGTTCTAATATCCCTTGTGGAAAATTAGGGAGTGTCCAATTAATTATCTTTGCCTTCTCATGAGCCAGCAATGAATAAATCCCTAGGTCGTGGACACAGAACCAGCAAATCACGGAACTTGGTGTTTATTTCCAAGCTTACTCTGGTACCAAATTTAAATTATAGTGCTTGGTGACAGGGGCACATTATTTAAAATTATTTTATATTAAACAACCTCCCCAATGTCTTTACACCCAATCAAACCCACAACTGGATAATCTGTGACCAAGTGTGTTACCGTAGACCACCATGTTACACACATGTTTGTGCAAGAGTTGAACTGATATGATTGTAGTGTAATGTAATTGAACATTTATATAGTGCCCCTTTAAGATATCCACTCAGAGCTCATGTGAACTTAGATATTATGATTTTAAATGTCATTACGAACTAATATATTACATCAGTTAGCAAAACAATGCTTATAGACGGTTGACTTGGTTGCTTGTCAGCTTGTTCAAGAACGAGTAAACACCCCCTGAAACCAAATCCTGGCTACGGCCTTGTTGACAGCTGAAGTGTTACGGATGACCACCATATTGCACACGTCTCTGAGCAAGAGTTGAACTGATATGATTGTAGTGGTAATTGAACATTTATATAGTGTTAAGATATCCACTCAGAGCTTGCTTATTATGATTTTAAATGTCATTACGAACTAATATATTACATCAGTTAGCAAAACAATGCACAGTAAGCTGAAAGAATCACCAGTGGCGGGCCCACGCCCACACAAGGAAGCAACCAATGGATTCCCGTTGACAGCTGAAGATGGTATGGATGTTAAGAGTCTCTCGGCCAAGTTGTATCGATAGGGTAGAGCGGTGACAGATGTCGCGAGGACCGAGGAAAAAGTGCACCTTAAAATTAATTGAAAATATGTGGTGATTGCATGAAGAGCAACAGATAAAATATGCAGCTTATTTGAAAAGTAGTGTAACTAGTGTAACTAACCCTAACCCTAACCCTTACCCTAACCCTAACCCTTACCCTTTGGTTTAAAGATACATGGCTGAACAACGCGTTGTCAATTTCATGACATTCAGTGATTATTAAACCATGATCAGTTAATGATAAAAAATTCTAGATGAACTACATAATTTGCATTACTGTTTGCTTATGAGTGGAAATGAGTAAACATAAGACATGCAGTTTTAGATTCTTCAGGCTTAAAGAATACATGAATTCTTCCCTTTCTGGCCTATTAAGTCTACTTCACTTTTACATGTAAGTATGTATCTGGATATTTCTAAAACTGTTTTGAAAAGGTACAGAGTTTACGATTCATGTGAAGCTACAGTGAGGCATTTTTGTGTGTAGCATGCAGCGGCGGATTCATTCCTGAAGCACCCGATCATCTTTGGTGACTTCATCAAGGTAGCTGCACCTCGCGAGGACCGAGTCTACGAAGACCTTGGCAACTTAGATAAAGTTAAGAGTGCCCTGCAAGATGTAAGTTAAACTGATTGTTTCATGAATATATCTAATAATAATAATAATAATAATAATATTCGTTTATTGTGACACAAGTTGACATGACTGCAGCTTGTTTACAAACTTTCTAGAATGTGATTGGATATTTATGGACCCGATTTAGTGTGTGTGGGTTGATTTAATATTTTTAAGATGATATAATGTGTATGGCATTGAAGTCACTTGAAATTTTGTTTACTTAAGGTTTGTGTCTATTTTGTGGTAATTTTAGTATAGGATTATTTAAGATGGTTATTGTTCTTGCATTTAAATGTTATTTCAGTCAGTTAGGCATAGACAACTTGCACCTTTAATATAAAATTCTGGGATATTTTTATTCCTTTCTTGTGATATGTACTTTATGTTACTTGTTAAAACATGAATTTTTATGCTGATATTTCTGACGTCTCTAAACTTGTGTAGGATAAGAAATTCAGAGAGCTGAGAAATCTAAAACGACATTACAGATTTAAAGATACATTGTATATGGCTGAACAACATGTTGTCAATTTCATGACGTTCAGTTAATCAACAAATTCTAGATGAACACGTAATCTGCATTACTGTTTGCTTATGAGTGGAAATTAGTAAACATAAGACATGCGGTTTCAGATTCTTCAGCCTTAAAGAATACATGAATTCTTCCCTTTCTGGGCCTGTTAAGTCTACACCATTTTATGTGAAGATACCAAGTTTTATTTTCTAATGAGGAATGGAGTATCCATTTGGTGACATTATGTGAAAGTGGGGATTGTCAGTCTGCATTCTTGCAAGTCAGCAGTGATAGATTCAGACAGAAATGATGACACAATATTGTTTGGGTCTTCGACTACCGAAAGTCAAACTCTCCAAAAATAGAACTGTAGGCCCACTCCAGGATGAAAATCCTTATTCTGCTCAGATGTACAATGTGAGCACTTGCCACAGTAAGTAAGAGAGAAAGATGAGTTCCACCTATTCATAAATTCTGTGATGCAGTTAGCAATTCTTCATTACATTTGCACAGAAAAGTCCTTCCACCCTAGCATCAGGAAATGATAAAAGGCTTATGTGGCATTCCTGGCCAAGAGAACATGCAGATCTAGGCGATTCTTGTAGATGGTCAAATCACTGAGAGAGCACAACATTACATTATCAAATTGAATGCAAAGGAACAATTGCTTCACTCCTGCTTATGAAGAAAAGGCACATATTGCCAGATGAACTGTAGTCAGGAAATAGGCAGCAGAATCGTGACACATCTGATAGCACCAGACCAACACTGAAGTGTTAAGTTGATCTGCTGATATAGCAAACATGCAATGCAACTGTGGGGCACGGTGGTGTAGGGGTATGTTCGGTGCCTTGCCGCCGAAGGGTTGCAGGTTCGAATCCACCTCAAGCCGTCCGTGTAGCAAGTCCTTCGCGCACAATTGCTCTGCAATATAATTGCTTCTGCGCCGCCGAGGCGTGTGGCACTTCTGAGCTTGGGGCAACCTTAGTAAGAAGGGCGATATCAAAGATCAGTTGTATTGTATTGTATTGTAACAATTGTCTGAGCTGTGGGAAGCATAAAGGCTTCCTACTCGTTAGTTGCTCGTCTGTCTCATCTGTTGATTTGCAAAGAGACTGTTAAGTCAAAACTGTCTTTATCCAATGGCAGTTTTATTTCTCCCAAACATAATCTCAATCGTGAAATTTTCTATTTTCAGGCGTTGACTGCTGTAAGTTGTTATCCACATGCCATTGGTGGTGGTTGCTTAGTTAATTCTCTCAGTTCTCTTCAGCTTCTTTCTCCTACCCCTACATGTTATACATACAATGTATGCATGCAATCTATTGGTTTATATGGACATTTGTGTCTAGTACCATACTAGACTGTATTTGCCTTACTCACCTACTTAGATTTTTATGCTTATGCTCTATCATAATACTATGCTGGAACCTCCTTAGAATGACACTTCATTACTGGTGTTAATTCGGAATAGTATGGTCACAAATGTTATGTAACTTACAGAATGTGACCTCAGTCTACCAAGTAATGTAATAAGTATTAATAAATAAGGTAACATAACACTTTAAAACTCTTGAATATCTCTTCCCTAAGCAGATTAATAATAAATAATAATAATAATATCTTTTCTTTAATGAAGCGCCTCACAAACGCACTGCGCTGTACATTATCCGTACATGTTATGACAATTAAACAATTCACAAGAACACAAATGACAGAAGATATAAATCTTAACTACTAACAGAACAGACAGCCTGCAATACAAGAAACATGTTACTTCATCTCTCAACTTCAGTCCTTTCCAATCGCTTACTGTGAAGGCTACTGACTGAAACTGCTCTTGCCTTCACACTGGACAACAGCATGTTATCAACTGATACTTGACAGGCATTCCTCTCAGTGTGCCTTGACCTCATTGCTGCTCTCAACACTGCTGGCCACCCACTACTTTCTAGACTCAGTTAAAGCTTTGGTGTCTCTGGGACTGCCTTAAACTGGCTGGTTTCTTACCTCTGCAATCTGTCTCAGCAAGTGGGTATTGGTCTGATCCTTATTTCTGCACTGCTGGCATTCCACAGGGATCTGTTTAAGGTACTGCCTTAAACTGGATAGCTTCACACCTCTTGAATCAGTCTCAGCAAGCGGATATTGGTACTGTTCAGTCTGATTCCTCTTTTAGCACTGCTGTTGTCCCACATGGATCTCTTCTTGGCCCCCAATTTTTTATACAATCTACACTTCACCAATCAGCCTCATAACCAATCTCTTTGGAGTCCAGTTACAACAGTAGCCCGTTGATAGGCCTCAGCTTTGCATTGCTCTGTCACCAAAAGATCAGCCTGGCAAAGCAATACTTGAAGTGTGCATCTCTACAGTGCATGCATGGTTCTGCTTCAACAGTCTGGCCATAAACCCAACACCCACTGTCTTTCCTTTCTCATTCTCTGATAGTGCCTCTGAATAGCTAATACTGTAAGAGGCGCTTTATAAATTCTCAGATACAATACGATATGATGCCTCAAATCCGCATTTCTGTGAGACTTTGCTTGTGTTAAAACTTTTCTTAGTACCGGTAATAATTTATTGTAACCTCATTAGGATATGGCACTTGATATGGAGGTTATAAGGAGGTCACAGCTAAATATTTTCTAAGCTGTAGCTAAATATTGCTTAACTCCTATGTGCTTCATTTCTTATGTAGGTCTATAACTAAGTCTATAGGTGATTTAGATGCATAAGTTGACTACTGTATGACCTTTTCACTGGTCATTTCCTACATTCAGTGCTTGCTTTATATCAGAAGTTTTTGCTACTTATGAAAGACACCCTTTCTGTGTTTACAAAAAGGTTTTGCAGAGTTGCTTGTTAGCCTCTCGCTTCCTACAGTTGTTCTAGGCTAAACTTGCAGTTAATACTGTAATGTTTGCCAGATATTTCAGCTGATAAATTCCTTTATGAGTCTTTGCTATTGTTTCTTTAGTATGGCTTGAATCATAAACTGTTAGAAAGAACCATTGGCCATCTTTTACGAAATATTTTGCTTGATTTTCTGCTTTGCTATTCATGAGAAAATCTTTTAGAACTTCTTGCTTATTTGCTGTTTTCATATACTGTTCCATTATTAAATATTTTAAAAAATTTGTGCAATACGTTGTGTATATTAAAACAAACAGATAGTTAGTCATTAACGATATTTTCTATTTTTGATTAGACATGTGTTTGTAAAATTTTTCATTTTATAAAGTAAGTGAAGGCAGTCGACTTGATCTCTAATTGCATTCCTATAGTGTTTCTTAGTTTCTGCAAGCCTTCATTGTCCTGGCATTGAAGAGTGTTGTAGTTGCAAACAGAAATAATGCAGCAACTGAAATACCTTTTCATCTGACTCAGCAAATAAATTACCAGTTTTCATCATTGGTTCATGGTCAACAAAGGTCTATGAACTCCAGTCAGTGGTGCTTCATCATTGTTAGTGCCAGTCCCAAGCCTGGATAAAGGAGGAGGGTGACGTCAACGGCCTTTACAGCCAGAAGCCATTGTTAAATACTGGAAAATACATCACTCTTCACAACCTGCAGAAAAGACTGGAGTCTTTGTCTGGCCCTAACCTTCAGTTATGTTTTGCTTGGTTGCGGATAATGGACCGTATACATTGTCATTTAATTTTGTAACTAAACTGTTCTAAATTATCTTTTTGTGTTTCTTTATTTTTGCCTAGAAAAGACGATGTTTTACAAAGTCGTCGATTAGAATGCACTTCTTGAAATTCTGAATCAGAGAGATGTTTCTGTGTTTTTATATATGTAGTACCTGGAAGAGTATAACTTGCAATCACCAAAGGAAATGAAACTCGTTTTCTTCATGGATGCAATCGAACACGTGTCACGCATTGCACGCATGATCCGGCAGCAGCGTGGAAACGCTCTTCTGGTCGGAGTCGGAGGAACTGGAAAACAATCCCTCACCAGGTAGACAATGCCTGTTATCCGCAGCATATCCGCTGAATCATCATCACGACTTGGTTCTGGTATCATCTTTTGTTTTCATCATAATCTTCTTCATTGTTGTCATCATCATGATCATCAATCGTTATTATTGCTGTTATCATCATCATCGTTGTCATTGTCATCATCATCATCATCTCATCATCTTTGCTAATGATTATTCTTTTGTCATCATCGTCATCATCATCATCGAAGTCAACATTGCAGTAGTTTGCATAACTGTACTGGTTGCATTTGCTGTAATGTGACTATTGTTTCTTATTTTGCTACTTTAATGGTAACTGGTTTTGCAGTTGCTAATTGTTGGCCCTTTGTGGAATGACCTTCCTGCTTTAACTCGTGCTGTGATGTTATCTGGGGGCAAAAGTTTCTGCTCGTTCTCTTAAGACTTTTCTTTTTTGAGGGGCCCTTCGCACTGGAAGCGCCTCGAGGTTGTACTGTGAGAGGTGATAAGTCCGTAAAGTAGAATAGAATTTACAGATGCATCAGTTTAGGTGATGAATAAGAAGTTCAGTGAGTATTCATATTCAGCGTATGCTGCATTTGTATCTCAATGGACGCACTTTTGAGGTATTCTTAGTACAACACTTTGATTCCAAAGTACAACACTTTGATTCCAAAGTGGTACACTTTGATTCCAAAGTACAACACTTTGATTCCAAAGTACAACACTTTGATTGCAAAGTACAACACTTTGATTCCAGAGTACAACACCTTGAGTCCAAAGTACAGCACTTTGATTCCAAAGTAAGAAGTTTAGTGCATATTAGTTTTTCGTGAGTATTCATATTCATCGTACGCTGCATCTGTATCTCAATGGACGCACTTTTGAGGTATTGACTTGATCAGGGCTTCGTTGTATTGTGCATTAGACAGACATTGGCGCTATAGGAGTTGCTAACAATTATTCTTATGTCTTGCACTGCAGATTGGCATCGAGCATGTGTGGCTACAAGTGCTATCAGATTGAGCTGAGGAGAAATTACGATTACATTGCATTCCACGATGACCTGAAGAAGATGTACACAATGGCTGGGGTTGAAAACCAAGATACTGTCTTCCTTTTCACTGACACACAGGTAGACAATGATTGCTCCCACATTCAGACCATTTATGTTGCTCATTTATAGATACATCTTCCCAGAAGCAATCTCAGCCCAGTTTCTGTTAAATGACGACTATTTTCTAGCATTGATAAATGGTGTGTATAGTTTAAATATAGATAGTGTGTATGTAATGTCTTTGGTTGGCAGAAGATACAGATAACGATGTTGTGAATTCTTGAATGGTCCAGTCAGTGTATGTCTACTGACTATTTGTGCGGCACCTTTTCGAGTGATACCTGTAAAGTATCTCTCAGAAATGGTAATGGTAATTACAGATTTATATAGCACCACTTCAAGTGAGACTCATCAGATGTGCTCCCGACCTAGCACAATAAAACCATGATCAGACAAATTGGTCATCAAGCATTTGCAGAAAATACTCAGAAGCACTGTGTTTGTCTATCAGACCTAAATAGGTGTGACTGAAGGTATGAAGAGAATGCTGCTCTCACTGAAGGCACAGAAAATGCATGATGTATGGTTTTTTAATAGCCTAAGTAGTACCTCTTAACTAACTCTTAGTTGGACTGTCTAAATCCCAGTCTTCGTTTTTGATTGGGATCAATTTTTTAAGTAGGTTAGTTTCATGATTTTGTTAATCAAATACTATAGTCATGCTTAGTTCATGATTTTACTTTATAAAGATTGTTGCGGAGGAGTTTCTCGAAGACATCAATAACATCCTGAATTCTGGTGAAGTTCCAAATCTGTTTGAAGCAGACGAGTATGAAATGAACATTGTTGGATGTCGGCCTGCAGCTAAGGAGGCTGGGATAGCTGAAGGAAACCGTGATGGAATATACGAGTTCTTTATCAACAGGGTCAGGTATGTTTTCTGGACACCATTTCTACCTTAGTCATAACTATGTAAATACTGTCTTTGTGTCGATTATTGTTAGGGCTTATCAACGCCATATTTCAGTGGATTAATTTTTAAGGATTATTCAAAAATACTGAACTAAATATATCTGGAGAAGGAGGCATTGTTATAAAACACTGAAATCTTCTAATATTGAATTAAAAGTTATGAAAAAGCATTTATGTGCATTCGTGCATAGGTAAAAACATGGTAAATGAATACATTAATTTTAATTAGAAAAATCCATTTTGGTGGGTGGTTTATCCACTTCGGTCCGTTGCTTGAAAACCTTTCTGTTTCCTCAGAGTGCTCACACAGGGAGCACCTTTGAGTAGTCATTACTGCTAGAGGCGTTTTATAAATGCCCAGATACAATACAATACAATACAAATAATTTGAGCGTGTGAGGCCTTCTCCTGCATTCTCATGGATAATCTTCCAAAAAATATATGTGAGTCAGCTCAACCTAATTCTCCATTTACCCAAATTACTTCTAGTTAGATCAATTAGATAGCTACCATCACAGAAGTGCTTTTGGGAGTTACTAAGAAGTGCTGTATAAATGTTTTGACCCATTACATTACACTGTTACAATGCTGTTGTGATATCTGATTTTAGAAACAACCTGCACATCGTTCTGGCCATGAGTCCTGTTGGAAACTCTTTCCGATCGCGCTGTCGTATGTTTCCGTCGTTGGTGAACTGCTGTACGATTGACTGGTTCACAGTGTGGCCAGAGGAGGCACTCCTAAGCGTTTCGCAGACTGCCTTCATGCCTGCTGATATTGGGTCTGATGAAATCAAGGCGAGTAATGTCTAGCAACTAGCATATATTTACACCACCCTATCATAACTGTTAGGAAGACCGTTTCTGACAATGAATACGAACCCTGGATCTGAAGCTGACCAGCTTATGTGGCTCTTGAGGACTTGATTTGATATAACACCTGTGAATAAGCTGGTCTACCTAACAAGGCTTTGTATGGTGCTGAGAATTTTGGAGATTTGCATTTACTTCCACATACATTTACTCTTAAAGTGCTGGCTAAACTATTTAAGTTTTGAGCCCTTTCCCACATCATCTGCAGGCAAATGACCAATGAAAAGCATCCTCAACATTGGCTGATGAGAGAGAGTTGTGAACAAATTATAACTTAATTTGACTGATTTTATGATGATAATGCTTTTGTCAAAAAATTAAATGAGCCTCACCCATCGAGAGTATCCGCACTCAGTTTTGGCAAATTATCTCTTTTAGGGAAGCTTCTGTTTCTCCCCATTACCTATGGGCCATGACAGCAAATTGTGGCATAAATTGTCCTAATCTTTACCCCATCATTCTGCTTTTTCTAAACAACTTTTCTTGTTATCATATTATTAGCCAGGTCGTCCTATAGCATTAATCATCCTATACATATTGATACGATATGATTTGATACATAGAGCTGGAACATATATACACACACACACACACATACACACACAAGTATCTAAGGCTATTACTTTATAGACTGATAAATATAAATCAACAAGTTAGCCAATGTTTCTTTGACAACCAGTTGTCGTCGCAATGTACCCTATTATTATATATTATTATTATTATAATTAAATTTGTAAAGTCACACCGAAATGGCGAATCTGAGGCGTGGATAGTTAGCCTAGAAGCCCACTTGGTTCCACTTGACTGAATTATTTGTATTAAAGACTGTTTTTGGTAAATTTTACAGAAAAAACTGGCCGAAATGTGTATGGAAATACACACTAGTGTCAGTGACGTGGCTGAAAAATTCTACAACGAGCTGAAACGTAACTACTATACAACTCCTACGAGCTATCTGGAACTCATTAATCTCTACCTATCCATGTTAGCGGACAAGAGGAAGTAAGTTCTGCTGCTCGTTTAAAACTTTAGTCTTCAAGTATTCTAGCTGCAGTCTGTATGTGTGTTTTTAATTGAAGATTTTTATATTACCTGTTTAGAATCTGTAAAATGGAAATACACTTGTTTTACAAGCTTTTTTAGCATTTCGTACCTTGAGTTGACAATCTGGCTTAACAACAAATTATTGAATTCTTTTGACCAAAAAATCCATGGTCATTCTGGTCAAGACCCAAGGTAGCCTACAGAGTGAGGGAAGAAGAAGAGGAAAAGGAAAATCAGAAGGATGCAGGTTCGATACTCGCTAGCCCTATAAGGTTTGACTCAGCCTTCGACTCCGTAAGGGGGTGACTGTTAAATGAGCAGTAGGACAGATGGGCGCCTTCCAGGCTGCCATACTGTTGAGTTCGACTCCTGTTTAACTTTTTATCATCTGTTACTACTATATTATGTAATCTTACTGCGTACTTGTCAGTTTGAATTAATAAATGAATATTATTATTATAATTATTAGATGGGATTCTTTTTTTAACACAGGCAGATCATAACGGGTCGTGATAAAGTGAAGAATGGTCTGACGAAACTGCTGGAGACGAACGAACTGATCGACAAAATGAAGGGCGAACTGGTTGCCTTGGAACCAGAACTTAAGCAGAAATCGGAAGACACGGCTGTTCTGATGGACAAGTTGGCTGTTGACCAGGAGAAGGCTGACACTGTATGATTACTTACTTACTTACTTAGATTATACTCAGTTTTATGATTACAATTATGATTTAGTCTTATGTCAAGCCTATAATGTCTTCTAAATGATGGTACATGTTTTTCAAAGACTTTTTGGTTGGCTAGGGTGCATGTATGCGACAGTGGACAACTATACAACTTTGTCCCTTCTTTGTACGTGTTTGAAAACCATTCTTTTCGATTGTGGCTTGGAGTTGTCAGGTCGGGAGCACCTCTGAGGAGTATCTCTAGAAGTGGCACTATATAAATTTACGATTACGATTATGATTACATGTGTATTTGAATGTATATAACTGTGTTGTAATCCAGTTTTTAAATTTCTGTGCTGCCTTCACTTTTATAAGTTGTCAGTGATTTTATAGGGTGAGGTGATTTTAATGTGCCTCGGCCATTTTAGGTCCTTGTGCATGATCTGTTCCATCCAGCTCAAGATAACTAATCTAACTTGTTTCTACTGATTTATGCATGTGAAAATTGACATACCTCTTTTAAGAACTTATACACGGTGCTGCTTTATACTGTGTTAATGGATTTACCAGAGGAAATGCCTGTTTATTAAATTTCACAGATCCATGCCTTTGAAAATTATCACTGATAATCTTATCTTACCTGCACTGCCATGTCCTTTCAAGTTAATTGAAAGTTAGTTATCTAACTTGCCTGCATGAACATATTTGAATATTAATACATGCCTGTTAAGGACAACTCAGATGTACTTAAAAATTGCTTGTGTGACTGTGATTTACATAAAATGATGACGAAATTGAAACTGTAGGTGCGTAAAATCGTGATGGAAGATGAAGCTGTGGCAAAAGTGAAAGCCGAAGAGACGCAGGCGATTGCAGACGATGCCCAGAAAGATCTGGATGAGGCACTACCAGCCTTAGAAGCTGCCATTAGAGTGAGTCATCAACGACATTTCTGTTAATAATTGTGGGGTGGTGGTGATGAGAGTTTTATGTTTTAGTGGTGTTCTTTGTGGATAATGTGGGTGGTGGTGGTAAAATTGTAATTAGTAACTTCGGTTACACCGGTGTCTAATGCACAAAGTGTTAGTGGTTCATGCATTTGATGATTGTGATGAATACCATTGTCTTAGTGGTGGTGGTGGTGGTGGTGGTGGTGGTGGTGGTGGTGGTGGTGGTGGTGGTGGTGGTGTGTTGGTGGTGGTGGTGGTGGTGGTGGTGGTGGTGGTGGTGGTGGTGGTGGTGGTGGTGGTGGTGGTGGTGGTGGTGGTGGTGGTGGTGGTCATGATCAATCATCATGATCATAACAATTTAAAGCAAGCCTCTTTCTTTTCTTTTCTGACTGTCTGACAATCATGTATGGAATGTGTTGTAATGTGTCATTATTATTATTATTATTATTTTATTATTATTATTATTATTATTATTATTTCTTCATAAAACCAACTTATTACAGACTGATTAAAAATGGCTGTTTCAATAATTTTATACGCCGTCATTCAGTCCTGGGCTACTGTTGTTGCAGTCCGCGGTGGCTAAAACAGACAGTGAGTTTCCAATCTGTAGGTGCGTAAAATCGTGATGGAAGATGAAGCCGTGGCAAAAGTGAAAGCCGAAGAGACGCAGGCGATTGCATTTTTATATTACCTGTTTAGAATTTGTAAAATGGAAATACACTTGTTTTACCAAGCTGCCATTAGCATTTGGTGCCTTCAGCTGACAACCTGGCTTGACAACAAATTGTTGAATTCATTTTACCAAAAAAGTTTTGTGTTTTACTTTGGTGTTATTATTGTGGATTATTATTATTATGGTTATGGTATTATTATTATTAGTGGTGGTTATTATTGGTGGTGGTGTTATTGGTATTGGTGGTGGTGGTGGTGTATGTCTGACGATCATGTGTGGATTATGCCTTTAGGAGATTTTGAAGAAGTGCAATAAGGCCTTTCTGCTAAGCTCACAATCCCAGTAACCAATACAATTATCCATCATTATTTTTAGATGTTTCACATGCCCCTTGTTTCTGGAATCATCTATTACAAAAGACCAAAATTACCAACTCATTATCATCATTTAAGCATTTGTCACAACCTACTCTTGCTCTATGGCATTTGCTTTACTCCATTTCGGCTCCTAGCAGGCACTCAACTGTCATGATGAGTCACTCTTTAAGTTGCACTATATAAATTTGCAATTACCACTACCAATTACCTGATATTCGGATTTACTGACTTTGCGCGTGTGGCGGATGATTTTAAATGAAAATAATAAATGCTGAGAACTAGAGATAATGCCTGTTTGTAAGGATGACAGTGACAATAACAATGATGATAATTTCTGTGATGATTGTGATGGTTTCATTTCTTTTAGGCATTGGACGCGCTCGATTCCAAGGACATTTCCGAGATTCGTGTGTTCATTAAGCCACCAGAGCTCGTTCAGACTGTCATGGAGGCAGTCTGTGTTCTTCTCAATAGACCGTGAGCAAACGAAGATCTCTTTATCGAATCTCATATGTCCATCATTACTCACTCTGTTGCCACTGATTTGTGCATTACATTACAGAAGTCTGAATTCTGTGTTACTACAATTCAGCACCAAAATCTGTTTTCCCTTTCTATTCTTCACATTCCTAAACTTTTCATACATAATCCGATTTTTTTAGTATTGTCAGACTGCTTGTGTATTTAGGTCATGATTTTTTACTTCCATCTCATGCTATTGTTTCCCAATCTTTAACCCAAGTGTATCTGTTTGAAGTTCGGCCATCATGTGAAATCGACTTAAATCACTATGTTGAACTGTGTGTAACCTTTATGGCTAATGTGTCAGCTTTTTGTTCAGGTTTGAATCTTGAGCCTGTCATGTAGATTGACGTATTTAGATGGCATTGTTGAACTGTTCGTAACCTTAGAGACAATCTTTTTCAATATGAGTGCCTCCTTGTATCCAACAAACAATTCAGAATGTTTAGAACTGTCGTATTGTATGGCATGGTGGCCAAGTGGCTGACACATGGACTACACCAGTGTGACCTGAGTTTGAAGATGGTGTGAATTATTATTATTATGTATGTATTAAGCACCACTGTTCGATGACCAAGCATCAATCGATGGCACTGAGCAACTGTGAGTGAAGGACTTATGCAAGGTCCCAATGCTGTGACCATCTACTTTCTTCCGCTTGTCCTGGGTCGGGAGCGCCTCTGAGTAGGAATCTTGAAGGGTCGCTATATATATATTCTGATTGATTGACTGGTTGATCTCTGAGAAGGGGTTGAACCCATGCTCTCCATGTTACAAGGCAGGCACTCTAACCAGTCGGCTACCATGTCCCACAAAATGAAATAGATCACACTATCAAAACTTATTAAATCCAGTGCACTAAAAACCACTTTTGATGTGTTTTTTAGGACTGACTGGGGATCAGCCAAAATGGTTCTTGGCGAACAAGGTTTTCTTAAGAGTCTGTATGAATATAAGAAGGATCTAATACCAGATGCTATGTTGAAGAAGCTGAAAAAGTATACGGACAATCCAAGGTTCACTCCAGAGGCTGTCGAAAAAGTTTCAAAGGTACAGCTTACTTTACAATTAAACTTTTACTTTACAATTACTTTAAATTGATCTAAATGAGTGGTGATGTTCTTGTAATATAATGTGTTGCGTTTCAATATTTATGCAGACCAAATACGTAGGTGTATGTATGTATGTGTGCATGCCTGTGTGTAGGCTTGAATGTAATTGCTGAATTTATCTTCCTTTTTGAAAGACCTTTTTATTTCCTTTTGTTTCTGCAGGGTTTGAGCTGGGAGTACCTCTGAGCAGTTATCTTTTAGAGGTGCTATATAAATGCTCCAAATGAAAGAACAAATGAGTACTGCACCAAAATTGGCAGTCCTTAATTTGGGTTTCACTAAAATCTGTTAGGCTTCAACCAGAGATACATGCCATTGCCTACAGTCGGCTATGGTAAAAATCCCGGCTGATTATGATGAGTTCCCAAAGTGTTATGTAGTACAGAAACGTCTTACTCCTTATCCATGTGTATCTTATGTTAGATAGAATGTGGTTTTTTGGCATAAGTCTTTCATTTTTTTGCATTGTTGTAAATACAGGCCTCAAAGTCACTCTGCATGTGGGTGCGTGCCATGGAACTTTACGCCCGTGTTTACCGAACGGTTGAGCCAAAACGAATCAAGTTAGTATCTCCTGATATCTGTTTAATAATTATAATAACAGTAACAACGACAATAGTAATAATTTAAAATTTTATTAGTACATGTATTATTAGTTAATAATAATAAATATTAATAACCGCAATAAAAGCACCATTCTGCATTCTGTTTTGTTCACTTCTAGCTTCCATAATAATTGCTGAATTTCATCTTTCGAGGAGCATTTGAATTCTGGCTCGAAATTAACAATTTATTTTGACCCATGTAACCATGTGGAAAGGTTTTCTAGTGCTGTCAACCTAGGCGGTCAGATTCAAATCCCTTCCAGGGTAGGATGGTAATCTTGGATGCGTCTTTCTTCAACTACATGTAGTGCTTTGCTCAGCTGTAAAAAGAAAACATCATAAAGCTGCTGATGAGAGGTTCAAATGACAAAGGAGGGAACTAATATACCAAGTCTAAGCAAATGAAGTCGCTAACACTTTCTACATGTAGCTTCCTCTTGGGGGTCAGGAACTAATCTTTTATCGTACCTTAGCAAGTTAGCATAATTATGACCATTTTCATAAGGCTTTAGTATAGTATTCTTCTACGAAGTAAACCATAGCGTACTTCTGTTAACAGGTTGGTGACGGCTCAGGCTGAGTTGGAGGTGGTTATGAAGACATTGCGTGAGAAGCAGAAGATGTTGGCTGAGGTTGAAGCTAAAATTGCCGAACTGCAGAAGGCATACGATATTAGCGTGGCTGAGAAACAGCGGCTTGAAAAGAGCATGGCACTCACTCAATCGCGACTTAAACGTGCTGGAAAACTAACCACTGCCCTTGCTGATGAAAAGACAAGATGGGAGGAGAGTGTTGCGGTAAGCCTTGTGACTTCTTTCACTTTCATGCTTGATCTTGTAACAGTGTTTAAAGCATGCAGTGTTTAAAGCATGATGGACTGCTGTTGTCATAGTTGTCAAGAGCAAAATGCCTTCGTGACCATGCATGTGTGTGTAGTTGCTGTTTAATGACGCATTGTCATACTGAAGACGATTGGCGTCGCCCTCCTTCATCCAGGCTTAGGACTGGCACCATCAGATAACGGTAGTGGCGATGTTATGACCACACGTCTGATGACTCGGACTCTTAACAAAGACGTGTAATAATGATTGACCGTCTTTTCCTTTCTTTCCAGAAATTGGATGAAGTAAGCAAAGTAAATTAATTCCCATGTCCAGTGGAGAACATGAGAAGGCACTAGTGTTTCCCTCTTTGGCCCTGGATGAATCCAAAGGTCATGGACAGACTGGACAGTGCATTGCAGGACTTCCCATATGCTTCCCAGATTATGCTGAACATTACCAAATTATACTGTTTGATTACGTTAAAATCTTTTTCTCCAGCTTTGTTGAACTGAACCTGTAATCTTTTTGATAACTGAGCAAACATGCTAACTGACCAACTTAGAGCACACGAATAGGATAGCAGAATGGTGATTTGGACCTGTTTTGGTTATAATTTGATATTTTATAATAATTTATAATAATTTTATAATAATTTATAATAATAATTTATAATAATAATTTTATAATAATTTATAATAATAATTTTATAATAATTTTGATATTTTATATATAAATTAATGTTTATTTTGTCTGGCAGAATTGTATGTCTCAGCTGAGCACCATCATTGGAGATGTTTTTGTTTCGGCCGCCTGCATCGCATATTACGGAGCATTTACGTCAAATTACCGACAGGAACTGGTTTCTCTTTGGTCTAAGCGTTGCGTTGAACTAAACATCCCCGTCAGCAAAAACATGTCTCTCGTCAGTGTACTCGCTGACCCGTTTGAGATACGACAGTGGAACACTGATGGTCTGCCTCGTGACCAGGTCTCAACGGAAAATGCCATTCTTGTCACTAGAGGACGCCGTTGGCCGCTGATGATTGACCCTCAGGAACAGGTATTATTTTGATGAATTGAACGGATTTCATTCAGAATGAATGGTACAGATGTTTTTAGTTACAAATATGCGTATTATGGTACATTGGTGGGCATGGTGGCTCTATTTAAGCAGGACTTTGGTACCTTTTTGGTCTGCCAATTGTTTCCCAATACCGATATTTTCTTTTGTCAACATTTGTTGGGTTGAATAAACGAAGAATTGATGAATGAATGACTGTTACAGTTTGTATATATGAGATTATGTTTATATGTATGTATAATAAGTATGGTGTATATGTGTGGGATGTATGTGCCTGCTTTCTGTTTTACCTTCAATCATTCTTGTGTAGACCAGCTAGATAGCCATACAAGAAGCACTTCTGGGAGTTGCTTGAATGGTGCTATATAAATGTTTTGCTACATTACATGTATGTGTGTATCAAGACACTTATATTGCTGTAATGATAATTATTATTACCAATATTTTAAGTTTTTTTCATCGTTTGCATTAGAAATAAATAAATGGTTTATTGGTTTATGTGTAACTATTTGCAGGCAAACAGATGGATAAAGAACAAGGAATCTGTTAATGGACTGCATATTATCAAACTTTCTGATACACACTTCTTACGAACGCTTGAGAACAGCATTCGACTTGGAATTCCTGTTTTGTTGGAAGACATCGGTGAAACGTTGGATCCATCCTTAGAGCCAGTGCTTCTCAAACAGACTTTCCTCTCAGTTAGTGCTTATTATTATGCACATGCGTATAAATCAAAGTGTATATGTCTGCGATAAACATAGGTGTGCATGTGTGTGTGTCAACATTTGTGTGACACTTTTTGGGAACCTCAAAGAGATGCTGAGTTACGTAGCTTACAGACCTTAAAGTGCATCATAAGATAAACTGAAAATGGTTAATGAACCATTGTTATGACAGTGAAGTTCTGATTTTGAATTTTGAGTGGATTCGCGTTAAACTGCACCTCAGATTCACAGTTACATGTGACTTTGCATGCATAATAATAATAATAACAATGATGACAATAATATATTGCCTTCCGAGACACTTTTGCTCTGCCGGATCTTGACGAATTCTAGCCATCCCAGAATAGTTTTTTGTATGCTCCGGATTTTTTAATTCCTGACGAATCTTTGGGGCAAAAATAATAATAACCATTACACAAGTGGGAAACCATCTACATTTGTGCTTATATATGCCTTTTCATTTGTACATGAACACCTGTAATTGATAAATTGTTTGTTAGTAATTTCTGTGTCAATATTTCCACTTTTTCATACAAATGATTTTATCTTAAATTTAAATTTCACTTCTTTTAGTAACCACTGCAAGAATTACACTTTGTTTTCAGTTGCAGCTTGTTTTATCATGAATTGTCATCTTCGCTAAGATTTTACTGTCAGTATCTTTCTTTCACTTCATCATTTGTCAGTCATTGTCATTTGTATATTCTTTCTAAATGAATCGCATCTTCTTTTCGGTGAGTTTCTGATGTCCTGTTTAGTCGTGTAATAATTTCTTATTTTATCTGCGTTGTTTCTGTTAGGGAGGACGTTTGGTAATTCGTCTTGGTGACAGCAATATCGATTATGGCAAGGGTTTCAAGTTCTACATGACCACGAAACTGTCAAACCCACACTATCTTCCTGAAGTATGCATCAAAGTGACAGTCATTAACTTCACTGTCACGAAAACTGGTCTGGAAGATCAACTGCTCAGGTAGAAACATTTATTAGTTATAACAGACAGATGTCGTAACTAGGTAAAATCTGTTTCATAACTGCTAAATCCAGAACAATTATTGTCACTTGTTGTGTTCTGACAACAAACTTTGATTGAATAAACGAAAATACATACATACATAGTAACATATATAAAGCTTTAGGTTTCATCTAATTTCAGACAATTGCAGTTGTGTAAGTTTAGTAAGGGAGACAGTAACTAACAGGGTGGCATGAACCACCACACTCTACATTACAAGGCAAACGCTCAAAGCAGCTGGCAACTGTGTTGCACAACCATTTGCTGTTCTAAAGAACAACTGAGTGACATCAAGACAGCTGTGCTTAATGACTTTAGGGATGTGTGATATGTTTCTTATTGAATCAGATGTGTGATATGTTTCTTATTGAATCAGATGTACATCATGTGGCAGATGTCTATTAGAATGTGATATTGCAAGAAAGAATATTGCTAACCTTCAAGGAGCCTAAATGTCCTAAATGTTGAACTTGTCATAAGTCATTCCTTCTTCCATCATATTAAGAGCTGCAGAAGTCATTCATTTAGAGGGTTCATAAAGATGCTAAATCCATTTACATGTAGAAGTCTGGTTGCATTGCATTGTAAATAGGATTTATGACATTAGTTACTTTATCCAGAAGCATTTGAATTTCCTTTGCAGAAGTCGTCCAATCTCAGATATGTGTGTGTGTGTGTCTGTGTCTCTGTGTGTGTGTCTGTGTCTCTGTGTGTGTCCGACAAACGCACTGCGCTGTACATTTACATGTTATATTGAAATCTTAACTACTAACAGAACAGACAGCCTGTGTGCTCTCTACAAAGCAAATCCGCCCAACGGGGGGTACCTCTCGGTCTCTGTGCCAGCTGTTATCCAAAGCGCCACGGGCCCCCCGTGTGTCCGTATGTATGTCTGTGTGTCTCTTAAGGGACTATTGAGTACTGTTCTTTTGTTTTGTACAGTGAAGTGGTGAGCCTTGAAAGACCAGATCTGGAGGAACAGAGGAACCAGCTGATTGTCAAGATAAACACCGACAAAAACCAGCTGAAGGCGATCGAGGACAGAATCCTTAAGCTCCTCTTTGAATCTGAGGGCAACATCCTTGACAATGAAGACCTTGTTAACACACTCAATGATTCCAAGGTGCTTACTTAATTAATCGTAAAAAAATTTCAGGCAATCTTTAATTTGGAGATATTCTTAAAATCTGTGTATAAGATATTTTGGAAGTTGGAAGTTTAAACAGCAGCTAAAAAATGAGATCCCTGATGTGCACACATTTCCTAGCTTTCATTTTTATAAAAATATTTTGTGTTTTCTTGGCTGAGTTGAAGCATAGGTTGAAGTTTACAAGTTAGGTTTTCCTTTAACTGTTTTTTCTTGCAGCGGGCCTTTGAAACTGTGACAAATTGCGACAAATTCTGTGACAAATTCTGTGACAAATTTCCTCTGTAGCTGCAGTTGGGAAAAACAAATTGAAGCCACTTATGGAACTGAACTGTTTTAAACTCTATTATGAACTTCCTTTGTACTTAAGTGTTTTAACCTTATCAGAAGGTTGCTTGACATCTTGTTAGCTATTTGAATTGTTGACCATTTGAATTGTTGGCCATTTGAATTGTTAGCCATATGAATAGTTAGTGATTTGAATCTTTAGCCATGTGAATTGTTAGATATTTAAATTGTTATGCCATTTGAATTGTTATCCATTTGAATTGTTATCCATTGCCATGAGGGCAATGAGTTACGATTCATCTTTTAACTGAACCAAGAGGGTGTAACTGCTGTGAAATTCCTCTTTCTTTATATTCTCGTTCCTTGTTTAGAAACTCTTGTGGCTTGTGTTTACTTGATCTTTGTACATAACCAGCTTCAGTGCACACCTGAATTCTAACACCACATCAAATGACCAACATAGACTGTGTATGAATGTTTATAGAGTATGCACCGATACGCTTAATATATCGCTAGCCGTTTGCGTGCCTGTGACGTCATGCATGGCAAACTACTAGGCTTCAGCTGGAATCTCTTATGCTGTGTCCACCTAATATACGTCGATGACCTAGCATATCTAAACAGGTGTGTTTTAAGGTATAACATCTAATTATTAAACTTTTTCTGTTTTGATCATCCACAGGTAACATCAGGAGTGATTTCTCAGAGACTGAAGGAAGCGGAAGCAACTGAGGAGAAGATCTCAGTCAATCGCGAACGCTATCGTGTTGTTGCCACGCGTGGCTCTGTTATGTACTTTGTTGTTGCAAATATGGCGGAAGTGGATCCGATGTATCAGTTTTCACTCAAGTATTTCAAGCAGCTCTTCTGCGGAACAATTCAGAACAGCGAAAGTAGCAAAGAACTACAGAAGCGACTTCAAATTCTTATGCAAGCGACAACGGTCGATGTCTATAGAAATGTTTCTAGGTAAACAAGCCTTACTTGTGCATTGCTACTACTGGAGGAGAGCTATTATTAAATAATGTTTATGGGTACCATACCTAATATTACATGATACTTCGGCCTCACGTTTTTTTATTTGTTAAAGCACCCTTGTAACGGCATGTGCCGTGTAGAAATTGTCCGTTTCATCATCATCATCACTGACGTAATACTTTGGCCGCACTCAGTTTCCTCGCTCCGTCCACTTCGCTCCTCAAATAAACTTGACCTTCTGGTTCCCTGTACTAGAACAGCTATGGCTCATCCTCAATCCTTTCCTTCAATTGTTCCCTCTCTTTGGAATGTGCTGTCTTCTTCTGTTCGCTCTACAATGCTATCTGGTAGACTCTCTTCCTCCTTGCTTGACCTAAATTTGGAACTCTTTCCCTGTGTCGGGTAATTTGCTTCATTTCATTGCACAGTTGTGTTTGGTTTGTCTTACGATTCGATTTGTTAAAGTTTTCAAAATGTTCAGACTTTTGACTTGAGTAGCAACTTACTTTTTTGTGACAGTTAATGGAAACAATTTAGATGGTGATTTTATATTTCTTCAAGGCCGAGTGCTGATGGTGTCGATTATTAGCTATCTGCATTTTTAAAGTATTTTTTAACATTATTATTTGCTATTTTTCTTTGATCATCTGTTCATAGTATGAATTGTAATCATACTGCGGTGTGTCAGTTTGAAATAATAAACGAAGTTTATATAAGAAAGAGCCGACTGTTATTTTGCACTTGATTGCTGTTCATTGTCTTAATTATTTCTTTCCAACAGGGGATTATTTGAGAGGGACAAACTGGTCTACTCCTTCATGCTCTGCTGTGAGATCATGAAGATTGCTGGACTGATCACCACGGACGAGTGGAACTACTTCCTGCGAGGAGCTACCGGCTTCAAGAAGGAATACCCAAGGAAGCCAGATGTTAGCTGGCTGTCACAGGCATTCTGGAAGGAGGCTTGCAACATGGAGTTTATGCTTAACTCATTTGTTGGCCTCAGTCGCGATATAACTGCTACACCTTGCTGGGTACAGTTCGGTCAGCTAAAGGTTAGTATTGATTACAATTTTATATAAATGCTTTCTCTTCCTAATAATTCATTCATTCAAGTATTTATGTAGCATCTCTTCAAGGAAACTAATCAGAGGTGCTTCAGACTCCAGCATGATCAAAAGGAACAGTTTTCAAGCTCTTATAGAATTTGTCAGAGAGTGACCTACGGAACAGTTGCAGCTCAAGAGGGAGGCCATTCCATACCGCTATATTAATTGTTCAGATTCATGCATAAATGCTGTAATTTTGCTGGCGGCTATAATTAAGTTGAAATTGGTTTATTTAATACAGTTAGATAATCATGTGCAAAAGTAAAACTACTTTTAAAGTAAAATTTGACACTTGTAACTAGCGCTAACTCAAATCAGTCTGTGCAGACAAGTTCATTTTTGTAGTTTTCATTGGCTTTGTTTTTCATTCTGTTCTTATCTTTCTTTGAGCTCTATGAAATGTAAAATGCTATTGTTATTACCTCACCATACTGTATTTTATTTACAGCCATGATTGACAACTATTTTGTAACTATACAGCAGAATTTTTTTCTTACAGTTTCGCGCAAATCCCGAGCAGAGCAAGACTTACGGTCCATTGCCACCGGAGCCTCCTCCCTTGGACTCAGATAGTAAAGACGAAAGAGTCGACGATGGCAGGGTGAAAGGTCACTGGGACAAGCGACTGACGGCCTTCCAGAAGCTCATCTTCATCAAAACCTTTGAAGAGGAGAAGGTCTGTGCAGTATTTGTTCTTCTATCATGTGGATTGTGGATGCAAACGTATGTGAGAGTGATCCATATCCTACGCTGCACCTAGCCTCTGGAACAATTTTCACTTATATTTCACAAATTCTCTCGTATTCCATCCCACCTATTATCCCCAATCCCCATAGCATCAGCGAGTTGCCTCAAGCCCATCTTTGTATTTGTATTTGTATCTATCAATTTGTATAGCGCCTCTCGCAGTGCACACCAATCAGAGGCACTCCCAGTGCGAAAGACCCAGAGAAAAGAAAGAAGAAAAAAGTTTTTTTTCAAGATTTTCAAAATATACACGATTAATATATATATATATAAGTTTGCGTAGTACTTATGTATATGCAGCCAGACAACGTAATGAATGAGAACCAAAAGAAGAAGATATATACATATATATATATACAATATATTTCAAGCTCTCCCTGAAATTCTTGTAATCTACTGCCTTCCCAATGATTTCTGTTGGCATGAACACAACACAACCCGCGACAGTAACAGAGCTCATCTAGTTCCTTCCCTCTCAGGTCTTCTGGCGACTTATATGTGGACAACCCCTCAAGTCAGCCATGAACAGGATGTTGCACAGTGTTGCATTAGAAATTTTGAGTATTCACTATTTTCAAATATCGGTTACAAATATATTTCTGATGATAGGAAGGGATACCTACTTTTTGGGCTTGACTTGATTCTATGTAATGCTTTTGCAGGTCACATTGGCTGTCACTGAGTTTGTCAAGGAGAACCTCGGTCCTTCATTCATTGAGTCTCCACCAACAGACCTCGCAACGCTCTACGCAGATATGCTGAATGTCACTCCTCTTGTCTTTGTACTGAGCACTGGATCCGATCCAATGGGAGCCTTCCAAAGGTTTGCCCGTGAAAAGGGCTACCAGGATAGGTAAGCCGATCAGTGCTTGTTATGTCGCTAATGAAAGGTACTCTCAGTGAAGCTTCCAAGGTCTTTCAAGATTTTCAGGATTGCCATGGTTTATATTAATAATACAGCAGCTAATATGTTTCTGTTTGTTTCTTGTACTAGAACATCATTTGTGGAGTTTTTGTCACTGATATAATTATGATACTAACATTTTCCATTGACTTGGTGTAGACATCACTGCAGTATAAGAAATCACATTTTAAGTATTAGAAAGCACATTTTGCAGTATTAGAAATTGCATTTTGTTGTATAAGAAACCACATTTTGCAGCATAAGATCTCACATTTTACAGTATACAAAATCACATTTGCAATTTGCAGTCACTTGACTTGTGACAGATTTCTTAATGCTAGGAATTCCAATGATATTTACAAACCATTTTGCAGTTTGTGTGATCTACACAGTGTGTTTGTAGCATGTAGCATGACTGGAATTACAGTTGGGATATTTTGAATACTTTTTCTGCCATTAGGCATAATAAAGTGCTCATAAAATAATGATACCAGATTAAATTAAAAGTAAGTCAGTAACAGTATGATGAAGTTTCTGCTCATTATGATAAACACATAACTTCTGTAATGAAGTTGATAACATTTGAAAATTGCAATTATTTTTACTTAGTGCAAAGATCAGTGAAGATGAAAATAATTGTGATTTGGCCATGATGATGATAGAATTTTGTTGCTAGTGGTAAAGTTGGTGTCTGCTGTACTTTTCTTTTAGAATACAATCGATATCCTTAGGTCAAGGTCAGGGACCTGTTGCCGAGAAAATGATTCTGGCCGCCTATACAACGGGTGACTGGGTTTTCCTTCAGGTAAGACCCACATCTAAATCAAGTTTGAACAGTTAGGGTTATAAGGAAACATTCAGAATGTCAAACCATATTCAAGTCACAGGTAGCACTCTCGATCAGATGGTACTGTAGCTGAGTAGATTATTATTTGACTATGTTATATCGGCAATATCATGAGATAATATACTGTGCGACAGATAGATGCAAGAACTTAATCACAGATATGTAATTTTGAAAATACTTGAGGAAGAAACTCACAATGCCACTTCTCTGACTCCTTAATCTTATTTCACACCTCAGCATCTTTTTAAACGTTGCTTTTTGAAAACAAAAAATTGTGAATATCAATTATAAGACATGTTTTATACTATTTTTGTGTTACGTATAGAACTGTCACCTGGCTGCGTCGTGGATGCTAAGTCTGCAGGATATTGTGAAGGATATGGGTGAGAAACCACAGATGGTCCATTCCAGCTTCCGTCTCTTCCTCAGCTCAATGCCATCGTCTAGCTTCCCTGTGTCTGTTCTCCAGAACAGTGTCAAAGTAACGAATGAACCACCCAAGGGTTTGCGTAACAACCTGAAGAGGGCCTTTAACGAGCTAACAACAGACTTCTTTGAAGAACACAGTATGTTATTCGCTTACAATGGACCATACATCGACTAAAAATGGTCTTTTTTATTTACACTTTGATCTGAGAATAATAAATTTAGTTGCTTATTAATTTTCGTTTTTGAACAAGGAAGTTTTTTTAATGCATTAAAATTGATATTATTATTATACAAATTAGCATTGACTGTTCAGACTATAGATACCATTGGTATTTGCAGTCATTAATGGCATCTGTTCATTAGAAAGGTTTGTATAATGTAGTTTATCACATACGGTTTAATTTAATCTTCAAAATGGTATTCATCATTTTTGTTCTTACTTACTTTTTCCAAATTGCTTATCCACCATGGGCTGCCTTTGCTTATACGCATAGGCTGCCTCTCTGTCTGTCTTAGGATACTGATTGTTTGGATATTGACCTCATTAATGGCATGGCTTTGGTGTGCCATTGGTTGATGCCTTTTGCATTAGACACTGGCGCTATAGAAGTTACTAATTAATTATTTTTAATAATGTTGCAGTTTGAGAAAACTATTCTCTGCGTGTTTTTATTTTAAGTATTTTGCAAAAATAAGAGTGCTTAATTATCTTAATGTCTAATTAAATTCACAAAGTAATTTAGAATTTTGTGTGCTATGTTGGAATGACCAATCTCTTTTTGTGGTCAGGCTTAAAGAGGTTGAATAATATAATGTGTATTAGGTAATTATAAAAATAAACGACATGAAGATTGTACTGCCTATATTTAAATAGTTGTTTTAGCTACATACATTAATATATTAATTATTTAAGTGTATATATATTAAACTATATTTATTGTTTAAGTATATATATATAATATATATATCTATATATATATATTAAAATATTAATTATTTAAGTCAGCAATCAATTTGAAAAGCCTTATATCTGCTACAAAGATTTCATATATTTTCTGAATTGACAGTCCTAGGAATGGATTGGCGTCGAATAGTGTTCGGAGTCTGCTTCTTTCACGCAATTATTTTGGAACGCAAGAAGTTCGGACCTCTTGGCTGGAACATCAAGGTGAGATCAGCATCACCTTTAATAGACTTTTTATTCATGAATGGAAAAAATAAAAATCAGGCAGCATAACAGTGAAAATTGTGGTTTCTTTTTATCCATCTAGTTTAACTTGCGGGAATCTTGCTTGATTGATTGATTGAGCCACAGGCTAAAAAGTCAAATCTTGCGACGACTAGTTCGATCACTTACAATCATTCAATCGTCGTGAAACTTGGCAGATAGACTGGCCCTCGCACACACTTCATTCTATCAAAATTTCAGCTCCCCCAAAAAGGCTAGCTTATAGAATCGGGGACTCAACTTTTCGAATCGGGAATCCCCTTTTCCGACACGCAGCGTTGTGATTGGCCAGCGTTGCCATTGGCTGCAACAGAAACGGGCGCGCTGCATCATTAAACGGACGCTATGTTGTAAAATGAACGCGGACTATATATTTGTAGAGGTAACTGCTTCATAAGACGCATTATAGGATACTAGATGGATATAGTAAAAAACTTTGTTTTTACGGGCTGTATTTTTATATTTGAAAGGAAGTCATTGATGCTCATGATACTTATTATTAAGTTTGCATTAGTTTATTTGCTATCTGTCACCTAAATTAACCACTATGTGGACTAATGACGAATACTTCGTGTATGTCACGGTCTTACAAGTTGGTTTTAATTGTAATTTTAATGACAAATATGTATAATGACACTTTAGGAAAACTGCTGAGAGATATTCTGATAATAAGTAAGTAAGTAAGAATATTCTTTATTGAGAAGTACTAGCAAATGCACAGCACTGTACATGGCAAGATTAATACATTCAAACAAACAAACAAATTTATATACAAGCAAAGAATTGAATGGGAGAAGTTAATGTGTATCAGAGGAATCTAGGGGAGGAAGAGTTAGGGCTATAATCATAGAGAGAGGGAGACCTGGAATGTTTTCGACATACTTTTGTTACAATATTTTCTTGTTTTTGTGCAGTATGAGTTCAACGACTGTGATCGTGAATGTGCGCTGTTGAATCTGAACATGTTTTGTGCTAACGAATCCATTCCATGGGACGCTCTCATCTACATCACAGGAGAAGTTAGTATCTAAACTAATCAGAATGCTACACTATTATTATTATAACTGATTTTATTATTATAATTTTTATCTGAAGGATAGCATCCTAGGTATTAATCAAGCTGGAGTGTCAGAAGTTTAAACAGTCAGGCTTCTAAGTAGGCATTCAGAATTTAAAACAATATTCAACTCACAGGTAGGCATTCTTGATCAAGTGGTACTGTAACTGTATTGTATTGTATTTTCGTTTATTCAAAACTGGCTGTCATAACGCAGCCAACGACAAAAGTGCGTAACTTATTGTTATTATAAAGGAGCTAAGACTAATTATAGATATGGATAATGTTCATATCTATACTGGATAAATGTATTGGATTGTTGTACACTATATGGAATGTAAGACCGCACAGGGCAGCTAGTAAGTGTTTTTGTGCAGCATGCGCGGTAGAAAGTTCTTGCTGTTCTTTGCTGGAATGACGAAAGGGTGGGGCCAAGGTCAGAGGTCATATCGACTTGTTGGTCGCTCCTGGCACATCCGACATAAGACATGCCCGGGGTCATTTATGATGACATTGAACAACTGCTTGATCATTCGAAAAGGAGATACATAGACAGAAGAGGTTTCCCTATTTAGCAGGATCCATGATCCCTTCTGGGCCCCTGTGTAGCCTGTACATATCAAACCGTTGCCTTATTGTTTCATTTTTTTCTTCTTATAGTTACATAAATAAATGATTTGATAAATGATTTGATTTGAATACGATTTAGTATGTACATGAGTGTATGTGTGTACATGAGTGTATATGCGTATCTATGTTTAGCACCTCTTAAGTGCAAAGTCAGTCATGTCTCCTTTCCTATTTAACATGTATGCTGAAAGGATAATGAGGCAGGCGGGAATGGATGAGGCTGAGGAAGGAATAAAGATAGCGGGAAGAACAATGAACAATCTGAGATACGCTGATGATACAACACTATTGGCGGGTAAAAAAACGATTTGGTAGAACTGATAAGAAAGCTCAAGAGTGAAAGCGAGAAAGCAGGACTCTACTTCAATATAAAGAAGACAAAGATCATGACAACAGAAGAGGAGGACAGTTTTGAAGTAGACGGAGAGGAAAGAGAAACAGTAACTAGCTTCATGTTTTTGGGATCAGTAATAGAAAAAGAGGGAAAGTGTGATATGGAAATAAATCGTAGAGTGGCGATAGGAAAAGCTGCAATGAATGGTCTGGAAAAATATGGAAGGACAAACATGTGAGTATAGACACGAAAAAAGATTGGTGAAGGCTTTGATCATACCAACAGTAACATACGGCAGCGAGACATGGACAATGACCAAGAAAATGAGAAAAAAGATTAACGCATGTGAAATGTGGATATGGAGGAAGATGCAGAGAATATCATGGATAGAGAAAAGGACCAACGATTGGGTACGCAGGAGTATCGGAATTGAGAAGGAAGAGACACTACAACAAACAGTGCTAAGAGCAAAGTTGAGGTTCTTTGGTCATGTCATGCGATCAGATGGATTAGAAAAGGAAATGATGTTAGCATATGGAGAGGGAAGGAGAAAACAAGGACGACCAAGGAAAAAGTGGATGGACGAGATACATGAAACAACTGGAATGAATTTGGCAGAACTGAGAGATGCGACGGCGGACAGAAGGAAATGGAGAGGCTTGATCATGACGGTGGCTAAAGTTCAAAGAACTGACAGCACAAGGTAACAAGGTAAAGTGCAAAGTGAAATGTATACCTGATTAATACTAATTGATTTATATTCTGCCCACAGATCACGTATGGTGGGCGTGTTACGGATCGATGGGATCAACGCTGTCTTCGCACGATCCTTAGCAACTTCTTCCATCCAAAGACTCTGGATCAAAATTACAAGTTTTCCATCTCAGGTCTGTGGCTTCATTAACCTGTCTTTTCATTATTCAGGCACTTATTCAGGTATTGTAATAGAGAATTTATATAGCACCACTCAAGCGTCTCTGAGTTTTGGGCTAATGAAATCTCTTGTTTAGTTATTTAATTAATTTTGTGAAATATTATGTAGCAATATTCCGATCACTGGATAACTGGATTACTAATCAGTTTAAATTACAATGCTAATTATTCAATTTAATTATCCAGTCAATTGTTTAATAAGTAATTAAAAATTTAACAGTCAAGTCAGATATAGTACTTGAATTATGAATCTACGACATAGTAAAAGATTTGCCATGTACAAATCAACTGAGACATGAAATATTTGGATTTTTAGGAAAATATTATGCACCAACATTTGACAAGCTGACTGAGTTCCGTGAGTACATTGACTCCCTACCAATGCTTGATCAACCGGAAATCTTTGGATTGCATGACAATGCCAACATTGCATTCCAGGTATGGTAGATAATATAATCTGTATGTTTCATAGTAAAAAGTTTAAATTCATGTACCTATAGTTGAGCAGGATGTGGCTAGGTGATCATGTAGAATTTCATTCTCAACAAAAGACTTACCTCTTTCAAATTGCTTATCCACCATACCTCTCTGTCTTACAGTCTGATCTTTTGGATACTAACCTGATTACGGCTTGGTTTTGGTGCACCATTGGTTGATGCCTTGTGCATTAGAGACTGGCACAAAATAGACTTTGCTAGTTACAATTACAATTTGTGCTGGAAAGGGGAAAATCCCAACATTTCGGACGGGACCATTGCATCTTTAGACTTATTGTTTACCATTACAATGATGTGTATGGCACCATTGGCGTGTAAATACACACACTGCTTTCTGATTGTTTGATGCCATGAAATGTTTTTGTTTCCAAATTTTTTATTTATCCTGGACATTATCATAGAAATACTCTACTTGTCAAACTATCTGGCTTGAATTCTTGAATTCCAGTTGTCCTGTGAACATTTGCACTATTCCTGTTAGCTCAACCCAAGTAATGTTCTCGTCTTTTGTTAAGACACATTTGTTTAAATCTCTCGGGCAGCCATGTGCAAAGCGCTTTTGAGAGGTTCCAACAAATGTGCTACATAAAAGCCCAGAGACATGCATACATCATACATACATACATACATACATACATACATACATACATACATACATACATACATACATACATACATACATACATACATACATACATACATACATGCCAGGTAGTCTATGCCGGTATGAAACCACATGATGCTGCCTAATGGTGGACATACTGAGCACATGAATTACCTTGTTGGAGTTGAGAGAGAATATTTTTGACAGGCAGTTCTTTGTCCCAAATCCAGCAAAACAAACGATCATACTCACTGTTTACAAATGACATCTGTTCTCAGGCAATTTTTTTTAATCGGGCAGTGCTAAGCTCTCGAATTTCAGACTCATTACATAGCAGATGTGGGCAAATACTAATCAATACTAGATCTATTCAGGTAGATATGACATAGAGACTACTGTTAACGTCAATAAAGCTTCCATTAGATACTGCAAGTTTCACAGAGTGATTTGCAGGTTAAAATGCCTCAGGTCTTGCACTTGCTGCAGCCAAAATGAGTATAAAAAAAGAAATTGAGGTTTTGGGTCATGCAGTTGAGTTACCAGTCTGAATGGCCTTAATCAAATGTTCCCTTGGCCAAAGAGCTGCTATCCCCCAACTGAGACAGCTTCCCATGGCCAAAGACCTTCTCCACTTAGCTGAAACAGCTAACCCCATTGAAAAACACTCCCCAAGCTTAAGGTACAGACAGAATTGTAAATTTGTCTCAGTAAATTATCAGATATGATTAATAGTTAGAATTAAAGTAATATAGGATAATAATTTTCATATTTCAGTGTAATCATTTTGTTCATTTCAGAATGAAGTGTGTCAGTTGTTGTTTAACATATACCGGTACATTTACTTGTTCAGCTCAGTGTCTTGAGTGAAATATGACAATTATTTAAGAAATTCTGCAGTTTTTAGAGATTTCAAAGAGCTACTGTGGAAATGCTTTTCTACAATTCAATACAATTATTGCTTGATGTTTTGCGTCGCGTTGATGTACTTTATTTGATGGCTTTCAGATACAAGAGACGAGCAATCTTATAGCCACCATCTTAGACATGCAGCCTCGCTTGACAGGTGGTGGTGCCGGGAAGTCCAACGATGACATTGTCTATGAACTTGCAGGAGATATAATGGCTCAGCTCATGGATAAGCTGGACATTGATGAGGCAAAGCAGGAAATGCTTGAGGTAATTGTAAATGTACATGTTTCTATATAGTGACCGTATGGCCTCGACCATGCTCATTTTTCAATGAATTGATATCCTTCAACGCCCATTTGAATGGGTGCCATGCCATTTAAGGTTCACGTGTAGGGACCTTGCTAGATGGAGATTCAACGCTCTAAAATAAGCCACCTTCGGGAGGCGAGCCAGGATTCTCATACACAGAGACACATTGGACATACGCTGTAACCAATGTAGCTAACTGGGCCAATGAACAGCACTTACTCTACAGCAATTTTATAACTTTCAATTGGTAATTTTTAAAATACTAAATATGGCACTAATTACAAACTGATTACATTTTTGCTGACTGAAACTGAGCGTTAATACAAATTTTAAGCATTTTATGTAATGTAACCAAACATTTATGAAGCTTCGTTCATGAGGATCTTTAAAGCATTATGTTTGACAGATTTAAAAATCTGCAAAAATCCGAAATCTGCAAAAATCCAGATTGGTGTAAAGCATTTTTCAGGGCTAGATGACACATGCAAGGAATCTGTATGTTATGCATCGTATCACTTTTAAAATGTGATGTAAATAGCTTCCTTACCTGAGGATTTTGTCCCTGCGCTGGTCCTTGATTCTCTGCCATTCACGTTTGCTAATCGACATAGAAATTTTTAAGAAGCAATTTTGTTCTTTCAGCAGTCAGCAATTAAATCAATTGCCGTGTATATTTCATTTTCTTAAGAAATGGGAAATTTCAGTGTTTAGCCGTAATTTGTTTTGTGTATTGTTTTCGGTTGTTAGCCAGACGCTAAAGGTCGAATGAACTCACTGACGACTGTTTTGCTGCAAGAAGTCGACAGATTTAATAAACTTCTATATGTTATCAAGGCAAGGCTATACACTCGTTTCTTTATCATCTTAAGAATTGTGGAAACACCCAATTATCAATGCCAAATCAATTTTCCCTACACACATACATAATTATATATGCATTCATACATACAGGGGCATAACGAGACTTGAATTCAAGAGGAGGCAACTTCACAGACCACTGGCAAAATCCTGGTTATTGGGGTCATTGGTCAATAGAAGCTCCAGTATATAAAAAAAGCAAGAGGAGGTAACTGCCTCCTCATGCCTCCATGTAGCTACGCCTATGCATACATAGGACATACATGATACATGTATACACACATACCGTACATCACGATTTCGGCAGACAAACATAATAGAGATCTGGGATTTATGTAGTGCTTTTGTACATCGTCTATAAATTACTGTGTACAAGGTTCAAGAAGGCTCAATTATATTTAATTTTTTTATAATTGTGAGAGAAAAACTGTCACTCTTTGCAAACATCATTGAAGAAGCTGTAGGATATCATCAAAGGATTTGATGTAACTTATAAAACTAGCTGTTATTAACATTGATGACACAGCTTGAGGTCCACTTTACTTCATCATTAACATTGCTGTTGGCTGTTACTTTTAATTTAATTTGGTATCATTATGTTATGAGCACTTTATTATGCCTAATGGCAGAAAAAATAAATCAAAATTTCACAATTGTAATTGCAGTCATGCTACAAGCTACAAACACAATGTGTAGAGCATATAAACTGCAAAATGATTCATAAATATCACTGGCATTCCTAGCATTTAGTCGGTTATTGGCCAGTTTTTGCTAAGGTCGTGGATACAGTCATGCCTGACGTGAGCCTATACATGGTGCTCGAATAACGCCCGTTACTTAATTGGTCAATGCTGATGGGCGTGATTTGTGTTGTTGAGGATGCGGGACATTAAAACATACAAAAATTACCAATGTGGCGGAAGATTTTTCTAATGACGATACTAACCCTAATCCTGATCCTAACCAACCCTCACGACATCTAACGTGACCTTAACTGACCCTCATGAGTTACAACACCTTAAAACTTAACAGTTGCAAAAACGTCGCCTACTTCGATGTCCACCATATCAAAATCCTGATGGAAATTAGCAAGTTCACATGACTTGCTTTAGCCAATATCGTGACAAGCGTGAATGTAGCGCTTAGGTTCCTCTGCCGTCCAGTGCATGAATGGATCGACTACGTTCTGCTATTTAGAATCTAATGACAACAAAATTATGAATAATATTGAAATAATATTGATTGATTGATTGATTGATTGATTGATTGATTGATTGATTGATTGATTGATTGGTTGGTTGGTTGGTTTGGTTGGTTGGTTGGTTGGTTGGTTGGTTGATTGATTGATTGGTTGATTGATTGATTGATTTTTTTCTGTGCAGAGGTCGTTGAAGCAACTGCAGAGTGCCATCAAAGGATTTGTTGTGATGAGTGAAGAACTGGAAATGGTTTACAACGCCTTCCTCTACAACCTCGTGCCGAAGCTTTGGGCGAAGGCTGCCTACCCATCGATGAAGCCTCTGAGCAGCTGGGTCAAGGACCTTGTTCTGCGCTGTAAATTCATCTACAGCTGGATCAAGATCGGCTTGCCAAAGTCCTACTGGATCTCTGGGTTCTTCTTTCCACAGGGTAATCTTATTTCTAATCTCATAAATAATATTGATTGATTGATTGATTGGTTGGTTGGTTGGTTGGTTTGGCTGGCTGGCTGGCTGGCTGGCTGGCTGGCTGGCTGGTTGACTGATTGATTGATTGATTGATTGATTGATTATTTCTCTATACTGCTGTTGCCATAACTAAGAAATCGTCTTTTGATGGTCGCTTGAAGCAAGACCTTAATACGGGTTTGAGACGGTTACTGTGTAGGAACCTTGAGCATATCCTCCACTCAAAACTGCTCTGTGCCAACGAATGATGCTTAGTCATTAGATAATGGCGTCTAATAAATGTATAATAGTAACAATAATAACATAGTCAGAACTTGCAATCTTTTGGAAAAGCCTGTTCAAACTCTGAGACTTTTGTACCACGACCTGACTTCTTGTCAGGCCATGGTACATACCTAATATAAGCTTATGCTATATGGTTTTCTCTCGACTCTTAAAGACGCATTTTTTCAGCTGTTTGATGGCCACGTGTTGAGCGCTTCTGTGAGACTCTTAAGTGGCGCTATATAAATGTCTTGTTACATTACATTACAATTATGCAACATTTAATGTGGAAATTCTACAAACTGATATGAGAAAGGACTTTATCAATTTGAAATGAGCAAAGAAGTCTTCAAAATATCTTCTTGTAATTGTCTTGATTCCTAGAATTGAAATATATATTTTTGCAAAACTGGATGATATTTGGAAATGTATCAGAGAAAAACTAATTAAAATAATAGATAAGAAGTTGATTAAGATGATTTGCTTTCTTCTCTATGAATGTGGTTTCATAATTTGCTGAAAATTTTAATATCAAGTTAGAAGGAGTAAGGTTTTCCATTCTTTTTCAACTTGACTCCACCAACTTAATGATATAACTTAGAACAGTCATTTCTTTCATCCATTATCAGATAAATCATCTTCATATATCATAGGGCTAAACTAATGACTGGTTTTTCTTCTTTGGTCTCTCGTTCTTTACAGACGTTTCTTTTCCCCTGGGATTTCGTGCTGAGAGCGCCTCTGAATAGTTATTCTGAGAGAGGTGCTATATAAATTTTTAGATACGATACGATATATCAGAAAATGTTTATGCTCGATAAATTCACTGAATGAAATACTACAGCCATTTTCTTATGCATTCTGCCTCCTCGGCTTGACCTCCCCGTATTCTGACCCGGCACCGGAATGGACATAGCAGCTGACTATTGCAGATGGTATAGGTTTGATATAGCATCGGTGAATAAACTGGTCTTCGTGATGCTGCTTTTGTGTGGCACTGAGAAATTTCAAAGATTTACATTACATTACATTACATGTATTGTAGGTTTCTTGACTGGTGCACTGCAGAATCATGCACGCAAGTACGGCTTTCCCGTTGATCACCTATCGTTCAAGTATAACGTGCTACCAGTCTACCGTGACCAGATGGAGGTGGTTGAGCTGATGGCTAAGCAGCAGTTTGGCGAAGAGATTGAACCAGACCGAAAGCTGACCTCTCCGTCAGATGGCATCCTGGTACATGGTCTGTTCATGGATGGGTTCCGGTGGGATGGTGACAACCATGCTCTGGCAGATGCTCTTCCGGGTGTCATGAGCACCTCTCTTCCAGTCCTTCACATGGAACCGGTCATGGACTATGAGCCGGACGAGAGCGACTACCAGGCACCGCTGTACAAGACGGCAGCCAGGGCTGGCGTTCTGTCGACCACAGGTCAGTCCATCACTTTGTTATCTCTTAGTCTTATCTTTTAAAGTTTCCCTCACCAGGGACGGCGCCAGGGGGGCTAGGGGGTCTAAGCCCCCCCTAACTGCGGCTCAGCCCCCCAAAAAGTGTGAAATCACTACAAATCACAGGGAGGAGGGACCCGAAGTTTTTGCAGCTTTACCCCAACCTGAAATCCTGGTGCCGGTACTGTACCTCACCTTGGCTCTTTATGTGTGAATAAATGTGAATTTATACGTTAAATTGTAGCTACCATATGGCTTCGACCTTGCTAATTTTTCAAAGAATCGACCGGGTGAGATCCTTCACCACTGCTGCCCATTTGAATGGGCGCTACCATTTTGAAGGTCCCTGTGTATGAAATGCAGTAGCATGAGTTTTAAATCTCTGAAATAAGCCACCGTCAGTATACAAACCGGAATATGCATACACAGAGTCCCTTGGGATTGCAGTGCTCTTTGAAGTTCATACATACATTCCCTGTACATAAATACATACATACTTACATACATACAGTACTACAGAAGGTGATATATGCTAAGTTTAGCTAAAGAAAGGCATAACTGTATTACTGTTTAAATGCTATTCTGGAAATGCCTAAGTACTCCAGCCTCACTGATAATTTGTCACAGCAATTATCTTGATCGCATATACCCCACAGAGCTTTTTAAAGGAATTTTTATAACTGCATAACCCGTTAAAAAGCCATAGTTAATTATTCCAAATCGGATAACAATGAAAATTTTTACTATTTTTAACTTTAAAAATTGCTTCTGCAGCTGCACAAATTCATTTAAAACTGTCCTTTTTGTGTAGAACTGGCACATTATAAAAACCTGGTACACCATTTATATGTAGGGTTTTTATGTTCCAGACATTTTGTAGCACCTTTTGGATATTGCAAGTAATATAATTAGGAATCAGCTAATTCACGAACAGATGAATTTTTTCATTTGGCATGACAAATTGCAACAGCCAATCAAATTCCAAGCATTTTCGCAGGGAAAGAGACCTGTTACATGAAAAAATGTCATTACATGAAAGACTATATTTCACATGCAGAAAATAGATCATATTCTTATGTAAAATGGCAAGTTTGTCAACATTTCATTACTCCAGTTAATACAGTGGCTATCTAATTAATTATTTGCATTAATATATAAGTGAAATGTATGTGTTTTCCTGCTGCATTCATAATTCTAAACATAATCTGGAGATTTCTACAGTACCTAAAAAAGCAGTCTTTGGAACCAGCTCATGCTCAGTCAAAACAATATCTGTAGGCAGATAAGGTCAAAATCAGTTCCAGGTGAAGACCCAAATGGTCAGGCAGGCAAACACTCAGACAACTATGGTGGATGGTTCTTAGAATTGGAGCAGTGACAGAGCTTAGGGAGGAATCAGGATAGGATTTGTGGAAAAAGTCTTCTCAGTTTTGAGAGGAAGACCTGTGCAGAGATAGCAAGAGGTAAGATTTTGGTGAGTTCAGACAATTATCGTCACAGCTCTGGTGAGCATTCATTGTATAGCAATTGTGTGTTTTTATCTTGCAGGGCATTCTACGAACTTTGTTGTTCAGGTGAATCTTCCTTCAGTTCATCCACAGGACTACTGGATCTGTATGGGTGCCGCTCTGCTGTGCCAGCTGAGTGACTAGAGCGCTGTCACTCGCTGACTTATAGGACATACGTGTACTAGAAAGGAAAACTTCTAAACTTGTGAACAATGTGCCTGTTAATAATATTTACCTGCAAGACTATCTGCTGATTTTTTTCCCAGATTTAAAAACTGCTGATGAAAATAGTGCCATTTCTCAAATATGCCAATCTATTTTTGGCCTCTTTGTGATATTTAGCTGCAAATTACTTGCAGATTTCTTCAGGTTTTGAATCAGATGCTGATAAAATAATGCCATTCGTACCATGTGGCAGTCATATTAGTGCCTCTTGTTAACTTTCCTGCCAATTATCTGCTGATTTTATACTATTTTAAAATTAAAATGTAGTGTTGTTTCTGCAAATGCCAAGCGAATTAGTGGTGATATTAATCCGGGCATATTAAACTCTAAAGTTTAACTTTTACCAACCCTGTCTATTTATATGAACAATGTGTATATATTGTGAAATAATGAAACGTTTTAATGGACAGTTTTACATTTTACTGACATTTGTGTTTTATAATTTAAAAACCGCATACTTTCAAATATGTTAACCAGTATTGTACTGCTAGCAGTGATTTCACTTATGCAGAAAGGATTTCATCTGAGTTTTGAATTTAATTTGATGTTTATTTGGTTTTATAGTTTCTTGGGAATTTGCATTGCAAAGCAATTCACAAATATATATATATATACATACATATATATATACATACATATATATATGTGTGTGTGTGTGTGCGTGTGTGTATGTATGTGTATATATATGTATGTATGTTTGTATGTGTATATATGTATGTATATTTGTATGTATATGTACTCCTCAATGTGTAGCACACTTTCAGTATATCTTCTGAGAAGCGCTCCCATCCTGAAGCAGCGAAACTTAAGGTAGGACTGGTAGTGGTAGGCCTAGATCTTATGTATACATAATGAAGAAATATGCAAACTACAAAGAAATAAATTCAATTCGTTAAACTAGTATGTCATATCTATGCTTGCAAGTAAAAACCCCAAACTGCATAGTTTTCTTAAGTATTCCTGCTCTTTGCCAAAGAGTCCACACTAAAGGAAAAGGATTAAAACTGGAGAGTACTTGATCTGCACATAATGAATTATTATGTTTACCCACAGTGCACATTGAAAATGTGGTGTGGAGAAAAAATGAGCCACAATAATGGTAGGAATAATAAACTGAAATGTCAGTATCTGCCTTTATCTGTTGTTTTTCATTGGCTTCTGTGATTTCTCAACAAAGGAGAGTAGGAAAGAAGGCAGCACAAAAGAACAACAAAGTCGTTTATCATTTGTACAGAGTAGCCTACCTTCACTGTTACATATGGAAAAGCATAACTTTTTGCATCTTACTCACACCTGTGAAATTCTAATCGCTATAGTTTAACCCTTTGACTTGCGCCATTGTTTGAAGAAAAGGTAAATGTGTATGTGACTATGCTGGATAGATGTATATATATATGATGTCATATACATCACTATGGACTGATGTATATACGGGGAGCATGTGGATATGTACAAATGTATATAGGACAATGTATGTATGTATTTATATGTATGTATCGCTGCCAAATATGCATGACATCATATACTGATAATGTATGTGTATATATATGAATGTATGTATGTATAGCCTGCTGTATATCTGGTGTGTATATAGACCTGCGTATATCTTTAAGCGGTTTCATATTTAATTTACATATTGCTTATTGTCTTGTTTGAGAATCGACAATCTTGAGTATATATATATGTATGTATATATATAGTAAAGTTATAGATTCTCTTCCTGTGTATGTATATATCTCATGTATATATGACCTGCCACTATGTATATAGTATGTATATACCCTTGCATGCTGTTACATATATAAATGAATGTATATCAGCATGTATGTATATATATGTATATATAAACATGTATACAAATATGTTATATATGCAATGTTACTTAAGATATATGTTGTATACATACATATAAAGGAACCAGACTTGGCTATGGATAAGTACAATTACAGTATGAACATGCAGTGTTGCTGGATTTCTCCATCTGGCTGTATGTATGTATGTATGAAATGCAAACAGTGTGATATATATATGTATGTATACATGTTATATACCATCGTATATATAAGAAGTATGTCATGTATAAAGTATGTATGTATGGTACTAGCGTATATCTACAAGCCAAGGATGTATGTATGAATGTACATTCAATATACTGCATTTACCTGTTAAAGTTACTGTTGCCAGTCAAAGGGTTAAAGATTTGAAGGAAAAAGAAGCAAAGGCAGTTCAAGACTATGCTGGATAGATGATATAGATGAGGTCATAACATCACTTGGACTGACACTAAGGGGAGCAGTGGACTTGACAAATGATCGAGGACAATGGAGATAATTTATTCGTACCCATCGCTGCCAAATGGCAGACATCAGGAACTGATAATGTATGTGTATATATATGAATGTGTGTAGGATAGCCTGCTGTTTCTGGTGTTCCAGACCTGCGATTCTTTAAGCGGTTTCATATTTAATTTACCATTGCTTATTGTCTTGTTTGAGAATCGACAATCTTGAGTTCTTTATTCTTTCTTGAGGAGAGTAAAGTTCAAGATTCTCTTCCTGTGGTTGGCCTTCTCATGTCTTTGACCTGCCACTTGGAGCAGTCTTCAGCCACCCTTGCATGCTGTTACATTTAAATCTGTTCAGCAAACACTTTCAAACTGTCTTAAAACACACACAAATCAGTTAGATTGCAAGTTACTTAAGACGCTCTTGATACATACATAGAAAGGAACCAGACTTGGCTTTGGAGAAGTACAATTCACAGAACAGAGAACAGCTGCAGTGTTGCTGGATTTCTCCATCTGGCTAAATGCAGATAACTAAGAAAGGCAAACAGTGTGACCACCTTCTCTCTAGGTCCAACAGGTTTTCTACCATCGTATATATAAGAAGGATGTCATGTTTTAAAGTGTTCAATTTTTGGCACTAGCGTAGAATCTACAAGCCAAGGATTATGTGAAAGTACATTCAATATACTGCATTTACCTGTTAGAGTTACTGTTAGACATGAATGTGGCTGTTATTCATTATGTACATGTTTTTGCAGTCATCATCGTCGTTGTCATCATCACATGCAGTGATGATCATCACCAGTCATCACGATGACAACGACGTATAACATATATATAGTTATACATGTAGAAGTAATGAGTGAAAATAATATATCACCAGTTGCATTGTAAGTAAGTAATTAGCCTTTATTTGCATCTTACCAGCGCACATGACATTGTATACAACGATTACATACATATTTGAAATAACCAACAGGATGATGATGATGAATATGACAATTTCTACAGCGCCGTAACACGGCACATGCCGTTACAAGGGCGCTTTGACACGATAACGGACTTAATCAGGATACGCTAACATGAAGTAATGTGTCTTGAGTCTGGACTTAAATGACTCCAAGGATGTTGCTGAACGGATTGAAGGTGGAAGATTGTTCCAACACCTAGGTCCAGCAACAGAAAATGCTTGGATTTTCGGACCTTCAGATCACCGCGCACCTCAGATCTATACGATACTGCACCGGGTCCTGACCTAGATGACGATACGCGTGATGTACTCCGGTGCCATGCCATGTAGTGACTTGTACACCAGTAGCGCAAGTTTATGATCTATACGATACTGCACAGGGAGCCAGTCTCGCTGCTGAATTCAAGACGGATTGCAGTCTGTCGAGCAGAAGTTTGGGCGCGCCAGCCAGTAGGCTGTTGCAACGATCGACCTGAGTGACCACGAAGCAAACAACCGCCGTTTTTGCCGCTTCGAAAGGCAGTGAACGTATGCAGCTTCGAATTAGCCTCAGCTGGCGGAAGCATCTGCCAACTAACTGATTTACGTGACCCGTCATCAGCAGGTCTGACTCAAGCAGGACTCCCAAGTCACGGACCGCACCAGACGGCGGCAGCTGCACCCCGCAGACCCCCAGAGGGACACTGCTCAGCTGACCACGTCGCCTGCGCGTCGCACACCAGAGGAAGTCTGTCTTGTTAGGATTAGAACAGGAGCAGATAATAATATAAAGACATATTATATAATAATAATAATAATCTTTTCTTTATGCACAACTAAATATATCTAGAGACACATCGATTAATAGTTGGTCTTTTTGAAACCAGTGATCCTTTCTAGTTTATTGCAAGCCTTTCTCTTGTCATTTTTGCAAGGTGCACCCAACACAGTCATGGTCTTTCCTTTGAATCTTTTGTGTAGGGTATCTTGTGGCATCCAGTCAACTGGTGTTCTTTCCACATGACCAAAAGACCACTGGATTCTTCATTGAACAACTTTATCCAGCAATGTTAAACTAGTTCAACCATATCATGTTGAGAGCAATCATTTTACAGAGTCCAGGCTGCTTGAGAATTTTTTTAGGGCTTTTTTATTCATAAATTTAAAACTTCATCACAACACAGAGTGACAATGAAATCAACAGAAGAGCAAGCAGGAAAAGAAGAAAGCAGTTTCTTAATCTATCCTGAGAGGCAGCCAACGGTATGAAGTGTTGGCACCTTCAGTTTCTTAGCCTCGGCATATGAGGGTGGAAGCCAGTCCTTTCCATCGTCGTCTGATCTTCCCCACCAACAGTGTGCAGTCAGTGTACTCATTATTGCTGAGTTGTCTAAAGGGCACAGGTGGAGGAGAAGTCTCTACTCAAATTTCTGCTGTGGCAGGGATTTGAACCTCTGACCTTACAATTGACAGTCGAGTATGCTAACCACTAGACCACTAGACTCTTGTTATCTGCTGTTTGTACTGGGAACAATAAACAAATGGTTATGGTTATGGTTATGGTTACTGCACACCAATTAACACTTTACGCCAATAATTAATAAATGTCCCTGTGAAAATATCACCACCTGCCCCTATTTAGCATGGTTAACGACATAGTTTGTCATTTGTTTAGCACAAAGTTTCTCCCAAGGAATGGTTTCTTTTGTGTTAACTGTTGTGGGTGATGTCAGTTTGGTGCGTATGACCCAAGTACTAAACTCAAGTACAAACTTTACAGTCAAATTCTTCTCTACTTACTGACTAAAGGAGACACAAAAATGCCATGCTTAACCTAAGTTACAGCAATGGGGGACTCTGTAAAAATGGCTGCTATAGGTGGCGCCAGGATGGCATAGAGTTTGGCTACTCTAGGTAAAATGTGTGCTCTGTTGTGCGGTTGGTTTATTTCATAGACATCTTACATTTAATATATGATGTCTATGGTTTATTTACGCTAAAGTTGTCTAAAGTTTGACCACATCACATACTGGCGACGCCTATCGCCGCTTAAAGGAACTGCTCACAGAGTCCCCCATTATAAAGGACTAGGCATAGATAAATAACATGGCCTTATACGGAGTTTATCGTAATAATAATAATAATAATAATAATAATAATAATAATAATAATAATAATAATAATAATAATAATAATAATAATAACAGAGATTTCAGTTTAAATGAAATTTTTATGTTGCATAATTTCACCACATACAGCATATAATTTTATATACATGTTTGTGGACAGACAGAAAGACAGACAGACAGACAGTCATAAATGCAAGTACATAATATACATGTATCTGTTATGTATAAATAATGGGGTGGGGCAAATGGTCTGTCTCTTCATTACCTTTGGAGGGGGTATTTCTGTACCAGACACCAGACTTTATATTGACAGCAGCTAAAGAAGGTACATTTAGGTAGGCGTGATGACTCATGACTATATCGAATGGCATCTAGTACGTGTGGAGATATCCGACCTCTTCACTATGTGGACTTCTTTCTAGGCTTGTGGACCAGTCTCATGCATTTAACCTTTAACCATCTGCCATAAGCAAACACGAGTCTAAAGGCTGTAGCTATGCCACACACAATTGATAAGCACTATCAATTATTATGGACGAGCCTGTGTTTAAACCTATGGGTAGGTTACACATTAGTTCAAAGGTAACAGTGAAGTAATGTAATGTAGAGGTCATGTAAGTTAAGGGTAAATTAAAGTAGCGGTCATGTAAAGTAGAGGTCATGTAAAGTAAATATCGAATGAAGTAAAGGTCAAGTAGAGTAAAGGTCAAGTAAAGTAAAGGTCAAGTAAAGTGAAGGTCAAGTAAAGTAGAGGTCAAGTAAAGTAGAGGTCAAGTAAAGTAAAGGTCAATGTAACGTCATTCACTTTATGAAGCACTTCCATTTTGTTCAGTAACCAGCGTAGTCGTAATCGTGATTTCTACTGTTCTACAGTGCCTTAACACCGAAATTAACAAAGGCACAGCTTACGTATATTGTATGCCTTCGAAAGAAAAATCACAGAAGTAGACATTTTGTGTACTGATTTTTTTATTATAAGCTTTGTGCCTGTAGTCCTGCTAATTTATAAGCATCATTAATTTAACTTAAAATTACGCCAGCACAAAGACACAGCATTATCACTATTGCACCTGAACTTATCCTCATTACCACGTTGCCTAAAAGTGAAACCGAAGGAGCCACAATATAAGTTAAGCTTATGTATTGCTTATGTCATCGTGCCCTATAGGCCTATACAAACAGTGGACACGTGTTATCACACGCTATGCGGGCTCATCTATGTCACTATGTGTATATAGAGACAGACAGGCGTATTCAGACAGACAGACAGAAAGATATATAGAAATACAGACAGACAGACATAGCACATGATAGCAGACAATTCTCAGTCTATAGCCTAGCTAGGCACAAGGGTCTTTGGCTAGGCATGCATGATGCATGCATGTATACAAGAAGTTCAACCTCTTCTTAGTTTATTGATGCTACAAGCGAGGATTCCCGCCTAAAAATCGGACCATTCCTATTCAGATAATCGTGTATTTTATTCACATAATTCACATCTAGTGAGTCCATTCTTAAAAGCTTTAACAGCCCTGTCCATATTGTATGTGTGTGCATATGTCTGTGTTTGTCTGCGCGCGCACATGTCAAAGAGATAAAAAGGTACGAAGTACAGCGCACTAGTCCTACGCGTAGGTGCGAGCATACAGATATATATATATATATATATATATATATATATGAGGTCTTGTAACCTATTGTGTAAACTCAGCCGCTAAGCCATACGGTGTTGAGGGTGAGCATATCAATATTGTATAGCCGTAGGTCTACGTGCTCCAGATTAATACAGGTGGCCTATATGACTCATCCCTGACATTATGGCTGTTAGAAGTGAATACAGGCGTATTCAAGGGACATTTTTAAAGACACAAATACAGTCTTATAGAATTTGCAAAGCATCCATCATACTTATAGGCCTATGAGCATGCGCAGCCTGAAGAGTGGTAGGCCTATAGGGCCTAAGGCAATATCTGCCCATGAGAACTCTGTGCAGAGATTGCTCTAGGTCTACCATTATTATAGGCGTGAAGCCGTGAACTACTAATACTGTAATACAGTCTCTCTTAGCCAGACCGTGAGCAGGTTATATAATCAAACCTGAAAACACTTTTGTCCGCAAATCCTATCCTCATTCTTTTGTCAACCAGTACCTCTCCCGCCAATTCTAAACGCTGTCCACCGTAAGCTATAGAGCCTATGTAGTGGCCGTCTGCCTGCCTGACCTTTGGATCTTGACCTTGAACCGAATCTGACCTTGTAGAACATAGCCTACCTACCTATCGATTTTGTTTGGCTGAGCACCTGTGCTAAGCGACTTAATACCTTTATTCTATATTCTAGGGCCAGTATAATATTATGGTAGGCTATAGGCCTATAGTCAGCTAGCTGTATGCACTATGCAGTTGCATAGCCTATGAATCAATCAATCAATCGATCGATCAATCAATCAATCAATCCAATCAATCAATTAATTAATCAGTCAATCGGTTAATCAATCAATCATTCAATCAATCATTCAATCAATCGAAATGTAGGCCTATAAGCTTATATTATAGCGCCCATCAAGATTCCTACTCAGAGGCGCTACCTACCCAGGCCAATCGGAAACAAGTAGGCCTAGTCTTGAGCAGAAATTACGAAACTGAGAGGAGATAACGTTAGGGAGGTGACGAATTGCCAGAGGGAGTTGGTTCCAAGTTGCCGGGTACTATAGGCCTGCGTAGGCCATAGGCTACTACAGGGCCTAACCAGTACCCTGCCAGAGGAGGCCACCATGCAGGTCCATTTGGCCAGGGCCTCACATAGAGTGATAGAGAAGAGCCTCGATCGAGATTTTGAAAGCAAGTTTTGTGTATTTATGAAAATTTATTCGTTTATTTACTAAATTGTCTATAGGCTTCACTTAAATATATTTAGGCTACCATTGATAAGGCCTACGCTCGTGACTCGTGCCCAATTAGGCTTGCAAACACAAATTGCACATAAGCCTACTTGGCCTAGTTGAACCTAACGATCGACCTCGTATTCATTTATTTATTTATTTATTTATTCATTCATATAGCGCCTCTTCCAGAAAACTACCCAGAGGCCGTAGGCCTACGTATGCCCAATCGCTTCATCCTAGCTGCTTCATCGTACCCACCTAACCTAGTAGCCTATAGGCTGGGTGAGAATTGCCAGGGGGTTGGGGGGTTCAACCCCCCAGTCTTTCTTAGGCTCCCATAGTAAAGTCTACATTTCACACCCAAACTGCACATAAATCAACGTCTAACCCCCCAGTTATTTTTTGACAATTCCCATACTGGCTATATAGCCTAGGCCTGTGACTTTGTTATGATAGGCCTACTCAATGACACACAGCTCTCTTTGGCAGTACTGTTGCGATTACTTTCCAAGTGCTCGCGAATAAGGCCTAATTTAATATCTTACAACCGATCGACTTTCCGCGGACATCAAGAAATTCGAGATTCTTTAATAACCTAGCCTATCTCTTGAACATTAGCTTTATATTTTGAACTCTATCTTTATTATTTTTTTTAACTCGTTGTAATCAGTACTGTTGCGGTGTGTCAGCTGTCTTGAGTACCAATAAATCGAATATAATAATAATATATTACATAAGCCTAATTACATTACATTATTATAATTTAATAGCCTATAGGAGCCTATTGCATTTGACCTTGTCTTACTTTGCAAATTCAACGTAGGCCTACCTCCAAATAACACGTCCACTACCCCAGTTAGGCTAGTAAGGCTACCTATCAATACAGATTGTAAGTTAGTCCTTTAACTTGTTCGGTGTTGTTTTACAGGCGTGAGGCAAAAATTGTGAGTAGCTCTACCTAAACGCGCTGTCCAATAGGCTAACTGACGTAATGCTGAAGAAGGACATAAAGTTTTACTGTAATACGCGCTTAATTCGTAAGTTAAGAGATATAGCCTATATTATTAAGTCTGATGTACGACCTAATGGATCTTATGTTACCCATAAATGCGTAATCTACTTACCTACTTAAATTTAAGACGCAACTGGTAATAAAGAGCGCTTTCTACAAATTCAATCAAAAGTGAATTATTGCATGCCAATTCCCATAAATATTTCAGGTTATATTATTCCGAACGAATTAACTTCAATATTTTAAACGAGACGAGAATGTTTTAACTTTTAGCGGAACTATTTTCGCCAACAGAGGCAGCAGCGACGCCATCTTGGTTGTCACCGGTGTCGCGTCGGTGAATGATCTCTGTCTGACCTGAAACTTTGAGCAAAGATGTGGCGTGCTGGAAGTTCTGCTTCAGTCTGACTTTCCTCATTTCTACCCGCTCAAAGTATTGCTGCCATCGTCATCGTCCAAAACCTACGTCGGATTGAGGATTTACTGCGACAATTTCGCTTCTTTTTGTGCAGGTGAGTCGTGTCTTTACCTGGTGATGATGACGTTGACCTAGCCAGCCAGCAAGGGGATCTATCGTTGCCTGTTGATATGCCAGATCCGATTTAATTGATTTAATTAAACTGCACGGATTAAAAACATGTTGGAAGATTTTCCAGCTTATAGTCGTTCGGTAGTTTAAGAGGGGCTTGGGCGTTTTAGTGTCGTTTTCGATAGCAACATGTAACTTGTTGAATTTCGGATCGCATTGGAAGTAAAGGCGGCGTTGCTTTGAGTGTGTTAAGAGTGGTTTCGTTTGGACGTCTGACTTTTTAACCTCACTTAAGTCGATTTGCATTCGTGATATTGGCGAGGAATAACGACAGATCTGACTCCGAAGCGATTTCTCATGTGTATGTACATTTTAACTGGAGGATGATGATATTAGCGCTGTTGCATGTCAATGCTTCGCTTGTACTATAGGGCCTGACTTAACCTCTGGCTGTTTAAAATCGTCAAAAGCTCATGAAGGTCATGCAACTGGGCAAACATTTAGTTTGCCTGCAACTGTAGGGGATTAACACTGACATTTAAAATAGTAAGAGAACTGTTGGTGATATTTGATCATTGCTAACTTGCAAGTTTTGCTTCACTTGGATTGATTTGGTTAATTGGCCTCACACTTAGGTTGGTAGTGAGTTGATGCTTATTGCATGTTTTATGTTTTACTAATTTAACTCAGTCTCTAAATTTAAATTGAGATTAATGCTAATCTTTTACATTGGGGTTGACAATTGAAAATTGACCATTAAAATAAAGTGTTTATGTGTAACTATGAGATGGGAAAACTTACGGAACAACCCTAAATAAGTGTGTAGTTTTTGCAAAATTGGGAATCATTGGTCTAATTTTGTATTTCATTATGAAAAATGCACAAGGTAGAACTGAATTTGTCCAACAGTGTAAGTTACTACTAGTTCTTTCACCAGATTATAGCATTTTGTCATGTTTCAGTTCATTGATTATATGATTTGACTGTATTTGCATAATTTCTTGTTTAACAACCCAACTTAACTAGCTTACTCTGGCACTTTGGGTATTTTTTGTCTGTGCAGAGTTAATTTTTTCACTAACTTCATGTTGCATTTTATTGCATGAGTTAATTAGAGTTTAAAAGCCATTGCATGAGATCTCTCCAATTCTTTGGCTAGTACTGTATTCGTCTCAGCCCTGCACCAGCGAGGTCAAAGGTTGTCATTTCCATTTGCATTCTCCTTGTTCAGGGGCGTAGCCAGAAAATGTTTTTGAAGAGGGTTTAAGTTTTCGGGGGTGGAAATGGTTGTATTTTTGTACATTTTTAGTTTTTAATAACAGTAATGAATTTATTTGGGGGGGGGTTGAACCCGTAAAACCACCCGCTAACTATGCCCATGTCCTTGTTAGACAACAGGGATAGATGGAATGCTGCTAGCATTCCTGTCATGATTAGTTCCTTGGCTGCAATTTAGCTGATAGCAGTGAATAACAAAAAGAGACATTTAAGTATTTCAGATATATGATAATATCTTTAATTTAGTCTTCTGTTTGTCTGAGTTCTCAGCAAGCCTTAGACTGGGTGGAAGTTAAGTTTCATTGTGCAGATTGGGTAGAGTTACAGTGGGGTACAATAATTATCTTGGGTATGATGGTGCATCAGTTTTTTGGATGGGTGTTGCCTGCTCTGTTATTAAGCAGCCTGTTACTAATAACTGTGGCGGTCTCCTACAGTTGTATGCTGCAAAACAGAGCTGATTATCACTGCTTCACCTGTTGTGCAAACACTCGGCAGTTTTATGGAGATATACATGTTGTTGTGTGAGTCACTTAATGTCATGCAAACCCTGACAGTGATATCTTATATGTTTACTTGCCTGACAGACATTTGCCAATGTCACCTTAGTTATCAGGCTGGATTTATTATGGTTAGAGGGCATGCTGGGCTGGCAGTAGCAGTTGCATGCACCAGTGACGTTCTAGTGTTAATATGCCTCTGTCTTCACCCGCTATAGTTCTGGCCAGCCTGCTGCAGTATAATCAGTTATGGTCCCGTTATCCCGTCTGCACTGCTTAAATTTCATGGACTCTGACTGCAGTACAGATGCGCCACCATTTACGGTGCAAACGGACAGTCTCCGATGGGTATTGTTTAATTTCCGAGATTCTTCCTTAGGCGGATGCATTATGCATTCCGTTCTGTTGGGATTGACCGATTGTATAATCAGTTCGCAGCAGATTGGTCGGAAAGAAGACGCTGGGTGGCACAACAGACGGCGTTTTTGCTTGATCCTGTGTGTCGGAGTAACTTTGTTTTTGGATGGTTGGCATTCGTCATAACTCATGGTCACAAAGAGTTGGGTGTTAGTATTTGAAATTGAATGTGTGCTGTGAGGTTCATTTGAAGCTGAACATGTGTGAACAGCCATGCATGATACAAATACCTTCTGTGCAGAGGCGTTTACTACCACAGGCACAAATGGCATTGAACACAGACTGAATGGAGAATTCATATTTAAAAGTTGTTTCTGAATAGCAGCCAGCTTTTGCACACAGATTGCCTGCTATGTGCTTGTTGTATACAGGTGAGGCATGTGTGGCGTAACAACTCACCTGTGCCATAGGAGCACTGGTGTTTGTTGTGTTATATGGTTTTAGCAGACTGCTGTTAGATTTAATGCTTATGTGGAGATGAATTCTGTATTGTAAAACCATTGCTTTTAAAAATTAGGTACCTGAAACATTGTTTGCTGAGCTAATTAGCATGCACATGCATTTTGCTTTCATCATTTGTCCTGGTTCTGCCCATGTGTCACTGGTGGGAGTTAATGAATGATCTCGGTTAATTACAAGTCTGATGATTTTCTTGTGTTTAGTCTAAAAAGGTAACACTCTTGTTCCACACTTTAATAGAAATGCCTCAAAAGCATGTTGGTCCCCAGATTGGAGGATCAAATCTTATTATGTTTCCTTTATATTGTTTATCCAGTGTATTTGATGTCCCTTGCTTTTCTTTGTTCTACATATGCCGCCAAAGATGAAGTGTTCTTCCTTAAGTGGTTTTTGTGTTTTATTCCTGAGTTATGTTATGTGAGCAGCAGTTTAGTACATCATTTATACTCATTGTTTGGTATCATGTCAGGCCTGCTATATAGTTACTTACATATACTTTCTTGATCATGACTGCATTTACATTCATGATGCCTCTGTCTGTATGTCTGTCTGCCTGTATGTATGTATGTATGTATGTATGTATCAAGTACTTATACAGTGCATTTTAGAACCTAGCAAAGGTACTGCAACATAACTGTCTAACTGATAGGAAAAGGTGTGTTACGATAAATCGATGATGTTTCTTGAGTTGGTTGGGGCAGAAGAGTGAAATTTCAGAGGAAGAGTGCTACAGAAGTACAATTCAGTACACGAGAAAGAATGATGTGCCATTGCATGTTTGCATGGGTCTATCAGATCTCCATAGGCTGAAGAACAGTGTTTTTCAAACTGGCTGGCTTGAGACAGAAATGAGAAGCTGTGTTAGGTATTCAGGGCTGAACTGAAATGACTATAAGGGCGTGTCCTGTGAGGAGAACCTTGAATTTAATTCCCTTCTCAGTAGGGAATCAATGCAGTGTCTGTCACATGTTTTTAAAAATGCAAATGTTTTGGCAAGCTGGCCACAACCCAGTGGCACAGTTTAGGGCAGACTGCAGCTGACAAATCTGCTGTATTATTTCTTCAAAATTTAACTCGCTTGTCAGTTGGATGTATTTCTAAACGATTGGGGATGCAATGAATATTATAGAGCTCCCTTAGATACGTTAGTTGATGTCTGATGTCAAGAAAACATTTGTTGCAGTGTGAAGTGAACAAAGTTAACTGAATCATTAGTATTAGGTTTCTTGAATGCAGGTTACATAAAAGTAGAATATGTTACTGTAATGGACTGAATTACATTACCCTAATTTAAATATCCTATTTCATAAAAGGTTCACATAGCACACTCGGCTATAAACATGAGTGCACTGACTGTACACTGTCAATGGGAAGATCAGGTGATGAGGGAGAGGACTAGCCATCTGCCATCATATGCCAAGGCTAAGAACATTTGAAATAGCTAACCCTTCATATCTATGACTGCCACTCAAGGTTAGCTTTAGGGACTGCTCCTCTTCTTCATCCAAATAGGTGTCTTGCAGACAAGGACTGCTGTGGCACGACACCATACTTTTGCTATTGTGGGCCCTTCCTCTTGGAATGACCTCCCCTTCTCCACCCGTTCCCGCAACATTTGTGTCCTCGGGGCTCCAATGCTGAGAACGCCTCTGAATAGTTTATACTGTAAGAGGTGCTTTACAAATGTCCAAATACAATACAATGCAACACAATATTACTTCATTTTCTCTCGGTGTATGCTAAGCAGAATTAACTGACATTTGGGGTTGTATCCAAGTTCATCTAGAGACTCTTGATTCCCAGTTGACATTAGAATCTCATGTTTCCAACATTACACGATCTTGTTACTATTTTACCTGAGGCAATTACAGCCTGTTTGTTGATCTCTTATTCACTCACATAAGAAATTCACTATCACCAGCTTTTTTGAACACTTCTCTTCTTGTTATCTCATTTCACAAACAATTATTGAAGACTTATCTTTTTCTGGCTACCAATGCTTTTGAGGTGAATAAATTAGCATGATTAAGTTATATATAAATAAAAATCACTGTCATCATCTTGATGTTATCTTATGGAATTCTGTTGTGTATTAAATTGCTTTAGGTCATTTAAAAATCCTGTTTCATGAATGGTTTACATGGCAAATGCTGAATGGCTGTGTTGTTATTTAATTAATACTGTTGCACAGAAAGCAAACATCTGTCAACTGATGAAGGCTGAAGGAGGGCAACCAGTGGACTTTGATCTGCTATCTGAATAGCCCTCTGTAATTAAGGCTGCCTGTGGACATGTGCTGGCTGGGCTTTTGGAATGACCAACAGTTGATAATGAAACTTGGCACCTAGTGTAGGGAATTTAATTTCAATCATTGAAACTCTGCACCTGCTTTGAGGAATTTAATGTAAGCCTAAGCTTTGCTGCCTACCTTAGAGCTGTCTGATTTTATCATGATCTGTATTGGCCTTTCATGAATGTAGAAAGAGCTTGTGCAAGTAATATTGTAAAGGTGAAATATGACTGATAAAAGAGGCAATCAAATACTAATGAACACTGCTCAATGCTCATACAATCAGTTGTATGCCCACTTACCATTCCTATTTTTAGGACTGCTACCTGTATGGACCTTTTTAAGGTTTGAATGAGTCAGTCTAGTAGAGATATGAACTGTGACATACATAGAGGAGGGGCCTAGTAATAATCTCCCACAAGACTTTAATAGAAATGGTGATAGGAAGAAACTGTCCCAGAAAGATGACCAAGATACAGAAAGTTGACTTTTGGAAATAGGAATCCATAGATAAGTACTTTGGAGAAACAAGCCAGGCTAGATTAGCAGGGTCAGTTTGAAGCTATCAGCTAGGCTAGATGAGCAGGGTTCAGGTAGTGAATTTGGAGCTTTTGGGTAGACTGCTATAGTTCTGTTTTACTGTCCATGAGTAGTTTGTGCTCATGTCATGTTTTACAGCTGCTGGAGTAGGTGAAAGGATCTACTTGTTTCATCTATTTTTACTCCTATTTTATCATGGTGCTATCATGCTCAAACTTAGCGGACAGTTCCTTTTGACTCAGAAGCATATCTCTTAAGACTATATAATGTTGGTAGAGGCTTACAGTCAGTGAGTGCTCACTTTACTTTACCTGTGGTATTTACTTTATCTCTGTGATTTAATATGAATTGTAAATGATTTTAGATCATGAAAATGTTATTCAGTTTTCTGCGAGGAGTGATGCTGAAAGTAGCATACATGTAATAATTTTACATGTTTACGTTATCATGCATGGGTATCTAGAGTTCTTACAGTCTATCTTTTCAGATGATACCATTGAATGCTTAATGTGAAGCTTTGGGTTCAAGGGTCGAGACATGTTGTGCTGTCTTAGGTACATTTGGGTTCACAGTTCATTTGAAATTGTGTCTGTTTCTCACTGTTTTGTTCTAAAGCCAGGCAAAGGATATGTTGGAGCAGAATAACAGTTTGAATCTGTGTCTTATCATTGACTGTTTTGTTTTTTAGTACAGTCATAGGAAATGACAGACCAGAACGGAACTCGCTGGGAACAGCAGACAATCAATGTCAACGAAAATGAAGAGGAGCTGGAAGATCAGGAGAACAACTCAGCCAAACTGTTTGAAAGGTCCAGAATAAAGGCATTGGCAGGTATGCAGCTGAGGAATTCATAATTCTGCCAACACTGATAGTACTTTGTGTTTCTCAGTGAATGACTAGCATATAGCTAATGGCTGATTTTTATTTTCTTGTCTTATGTAAATTATACTGTAATGCAATGCCTCCAGCATACAAGGTGTCAGAAGATGGTAAGGTGAGATAGAGATAATTCTGTAATTTATGGCGCACCAATGTGAACATTGCAATGCGTGATGATCTCGGGATTAGTGTGCTGGACTGTCTGCGTAGAAGTCATTGTTCAAATGCCCACCAAAGCAACATGGCATTTAAGGATTTCTGCTGCATTTGTTCTTTTTCCAGACTTGGCTGTAACATGAGTACATAGTTAGCATACTCTGTCAGTGGTCTGATCTGGCAGGGACAGGACTGCGTTAAAAAATGAAGTCACTAGAACTTAATACCCATAAAAGGAGAAGTCTCTTTAGATTGACCAATTCTTAGATTGGCTAAAAGGACGGATGCTCTTCTTCTATGGCAACATTTTCAAGGGTTTAACGAATATAGTGAAATGCAAACAGAGCAATAGCAGTTCTGCAATGGGTGACCCTACCTGATCGTTATGTTATTTGAATGTTGAATTTCAAGTGATACACTATTAGTCAAACCCGTTATACTGAGAGGAACTGCAAATGCAACAGCTTTGCTTCTATGCCACTCAAATAAATTTAGAAAGAAGTTAAATATATCCAGTTAGCCTTTTGTCACTGTTGGAATGAATGCAAGATGAACTACACTGAGCTTTAGATTCCTGTAATGGTTTAATTAAATCGAATTCAGAATTGTCATGACAGTGCTTGTTATATGACTCTCTATCTGTGGTTATGAAACTGCTATAAAAGGAAAATAACTTAGTCACTAGATGCTGTGTATGGTTAAATTACAACCATCTGTTGCCCAGATATCTGATTCAAAGTCCAGTTTTCTTTGTCAGTTCATCAATATCATGCAGGTCTACTAGGGACTTATGTTTTAACTTGCTTACCCACTGTTGCCAACCTTTTGGTCTCCTTGATCGGGTTATGATTTTGGATTGTGGTTTTACTTTGAAACAACAATTGAACAAAGTTCTAAGACCCTATGCGTAACGATAAAACTGCTATATAGAAGTCTTTGGATTTGAAAAAGATGCGGTCTGACCTTGTTACACACCTGTAGTTTGTTGGGTGTTCTGTTGTTCAAAAAGTGTTTCAAATGGTTACTCATACCTGTTAGAAGTCTAGGTAGCAATCATTTAGTGCTATGTTGTTATATTTTGTGCTCCAGTTGAATTTGGCATATTCCTGATGACAAAAATGTTTTAGATGAAGTTCTGCTAGTAAAGCGATTCCTGTTATATCTAATATTCAATCTCTCAGTCTTGAATTATCATGATGAGCTAGAAAATATTCTGCTACAAAACCGAAGGTCAACAAGAAGAGTCAGGACTTAAATAGTATGCACTAAGGAAAGACCCATTGCTGCCAAATGGCTGGCATCAGGAAATGATGATGATGATGGTGATGACAATGATTGTGACTGTAAAATTAGATAGCACTGCATGAATACAAGCTAATTAAAGGCACTGTATGCACTATACACTGGCTGATATGATGTGAAATGTGCTGAAGAATAGAATGTTCATCATAAAGCATGCAGCGCTCGGATACCTAGAAATGTCACCGAAGGGCTTCTGCACACACTCACTGAATGATGATGATGATGAGGATGGAGGTGATCAAGATCATATTGATGATGATGATGTTGATGATGATGATGACAACATCATAGATGACAAAATGAAATTATTCTGAAAACCCTGTGCAGAGGAAAGAGCCAAACATCCTTAGAATAATAGTAATAATAATAATAATACTGATTCTAATCATTATTATTATTATTATTATTATTATTATTATAGACATTTTTATCATATAATCATTTTAGTTTCTTGGCCCTTATATCCTAGGCAGCTGAGTATCCATATGTGAATTTCATAAATGTTCATAATTTTTACGTTATGACTACAGGTTATAGCAGAAGCAACAGCATAGATGCAATGACTTCTAGCATTTTTGTGTAGCTTGATATATGTTTCATATATGCAGTTTTTGTCTTATCATCCAAGGAAGTATTTTTGGCTCAAGACTTATTTGACTAGTAATGTTTTCTACAAAGTACAAAAGAATGTTTTTGATGTACAATGTGTACTCATTAATGGGAAGTCATCAGAGGTGGGGGGGGGCAGCCTTATGAAACAGTGTGTAAACCAGGTTGCACCTGAAAGGGATGATGATGAATAAGTATATATTTAACAGTAGACTGCAGTTCTTGTATTACATATTAATTGACCATTAGGTTTTGGTAACTAGCTTTTGGAGACATAGCACTACTTTGCATTAAGCCGAATGGCGTTTAATCCGAGAGCACATAAACGAGTTCACACTGTATGTTGCAGAAAGCCAATGCGATGATTAAGTCGTGAGTCTTTAGCTAACACTTAGAAATTCTAAACAGAAGATGTTTATAATAAAGTTCACAAGTCTTCAGGCTGACTGAGTCATTCTGCTGAATGACTCAAAGTGTCTGTGTACTTTGTGTCTGCTTGCTGGTGTGATCTAACACATATGTTCACTATATTCCTTAAACCCTTGAAAATGTTGCCATAGAAGAAGAGCAGCAGTCCTTTTAGCCAACCCAAGAGGTGGCTTATCTATTCTTAGCAAGAAACTTTGTGTAGGAATAATAGTGGTGTGACATAAGTTAGTGAGGAACTTTCTCTAGGAATATTTTTTGGTTAACTTCAGCCCCAGTTTTATTTGCTAAAATACCTCAGCTGTAAGTAGATGGTAGAAAAAGAGGGCTAGATTCTGTATCAGCATATACAAACACATTTGCATATAGTTGCTGCTGTATACTTGGTGATTACAGTATTTGGTATATATACTTGCACACACACGCTGACACAAACACACACATGTTTATATATGTATGGTATGCATGCACAGAAACAGGTGTATATGTCCCAGATGTCCTATAATATTGTGCATGCACATGTAGTATGTTCAGCAGACATTGATTAATCTCTTGACTTAGCTGGTGTTTGCATTATCATAGTATGCATTTGAATTCAGAAAATTTCTTCCTTTTTGTTATTATTACAATTGCACATTTATTAAGCAACACTATCTAATGACTAAGCATCAATCAGTGGTGCTGAGCAATGGTGATTCAAGGGCATGCTCAAGATCTCTACACAGTAACCATCTCAGGAGAGCTTGAACCAGTACTTTTTGGATTACAAGATAATAATAATAATAATAATAATATTTATTCTTTAATTAAGCGCCTGACAAACGCTACTGCGCTGTACATTTACATGTTATGCAATTGAAATCTTAACTACTAACAGAACAGACAGCTTGCAATGATGCTATGGCGCTAATAGCAGCCTACAAAGCATATCCGCCCAATATGGGCTCGAAGTCGGTACCTCTCGGTCTCTGTGCCAGATGTTATGATAGGCTTGGAAAGCGCCACGGGCCCCCCGCACTCTAACCATTCAGCTATCATATCCCACACAGTAGCCAATTCTGATTTTTTTGCTACATTGCATTTCCAGTCAAAACTTGTAAGCAAAAATTGATAAAATTACAATTTACCGTATCTGTGGGTTGTTTGATTGATGCTATGAATGTAAATGGTGCTATATTGATGATTTTTAGTAGCATGTACAGCCTGTGAATAGAAATATTATGTTTGTATGTGTTTATGATAAGCTTGGAAGTCTTCTAGAGTTGTATATTATTCATTGGCATTAAAAGCTTGAAAGCCCTGCAGATTGCAAACTTTTGCCAGTTAACAACTTTGACCAACAGTTTCTCACAGTTGATATAAGCGTAAAAAGTAAATGTGTTTTCTATGTTTTGAACCATAGTAATACCATATGTGTGCGTGCTGGTTATAAGCATTTCTTGATCATGTTTAGATGAACGAGAAACAGTCCAGAAGAAAACATTCTGTAAATGGGTCAATTCCCATCTGAGTCGGGTTGGCTGCAAAATTCAAGATCTCTACGTTGATCTCAGAGATGGAAAGATGCTCATCAAGCTCCTGGAAGTGCTATCTGGCGAGAGACTGGTAGATATTTTAAACTGTTCCTACTTCCTTCTATTCCTTCATAATGCCATTACTGAATTTTAGATTATTGAAATCTTGAGACTAAAAAATATTGATATTGTACATTTTCAAATTATTGTGATTGTTATTCGCTTGACTGTATGAACAGTGTTGAACACATTTATTTAAAATTATTCTAAGTTGTCTTAAATTTTGTTTTCCTGTGATTCCTTATTAGACTTGGTGAAGTTGCTTCCTCTAATTTAATATTTGACTTATTGAAATAGTTAGTTGTTTATTGTTTTCGTTATAACAGAATTTTCAAGTAGATTTTAGATGGACTTTGGTTTCAGAACATATCCAGCTAGGTTTTCACCTAGTTTTGATTTTTGGCATGGGAATGCGATGTATGTGCCCGGGTTTGACAAGCTAGTGTTTGCTGTCTGAAATGAAGTTGGTATAATAATCCTATTCACAACTGGGTGCAACTGGTGAGCACTGTGAGGATTCACGTTGCTGCTATTTGTACTGTATTATGGTCTGTTTATCATTAGGAGTTAGAGAGTGCATATGCTTTGGAGGCTTTGATTATTTAAGTGTGTGCACTGTCATAGCATTTTCAATATTCAAACAGTAGGAAAGCTAGCTCTAGGCTTTGACTGGATAAGCTGCAGGCTCTGTGCATACCTATTTCAACTAAAGAAGCTTTAAAGTCAGTCGTACACCTTGCTTGTAGTACACAGGACTTGATGTTTAAAACAGCCTGTAAGAATACAGATTGCATTTGTACATACTCGAGCAGAGGAGTTTATGCATGTAGTATATTAGGGAAACAGATGTTGCTACCAAGTTGTTTAGGTTCTTTGTGGGTCAATACAAAAATCAGGTTTAACTGTTGTTAAACCATGTGTAAAATAACAAGTTGTCACTTTCAAACTATGAGACACAATCTCACAGACACTGTATCACAGAGACCTGCTTATCTTTGTATCACTGGAATTGAATCCATGAAACATCCTTATGCGATTTATAAAGTCAGTAGGCCAAAAAAAAAAGTCCTTTATATACAATTTATAAAGTCAGTACCCAAATTCAGTACGTGAAGGTTGAGTTTTTAGAATTCTGTACACCAAACATCCCATCAAGTCCAATCAGATATTCCACTGGAGTCCTGGTAGACATAAGTTTCATGCACATGAACTGTTTTTGGAACGTTGACAGTTTTTAAGGCTTTGCAGGACTGGAACTGTCACTCCATTTACTTATTCTGCTGCTGCCTTGCAATGTTTAGATCCCAAGTGATGACTGTTTTCCAACTCCGTACATTTTATGACAAAGGTTGAAAAAAATCGAGCATGGATTTGCATTCAAATGATGTATTAATTAAAAACTGCCCCTCTATGTCGCATGCCGATTCTATTGGATGTGAGCTCAACACACCTTTCGAAGTTGCAATTGGATTTTAGGGTTCACTTGAAAGTATTTGTCAGCTTGATTGCATATCACAGGAGTCGTATAGAAATTCTCAGCCCAGCTCCTTCACACTCTCTTTAAACTCCGTTCATTTGCTGTATTTCATGTAGGCAGCTACTCAGCCATTGTTCACCTGTAATATATATAATGTGCTCTTTAGCATGTCTATGTATCTCTTTCTGTCTCTTTATATCTGCCGTGCACTTGGCTTTGTCTGTGCAGAGGTTGCATGTCTTGATATCTTGCCACTGGCAGTAGAACTCAACAACATGCTTTTGTACTTAGCAACGTGCCTGCATTATCAGACTAGACTTATTCTATTGTATCTGTTGCATTTATGTGTCAATGCAATGTTGGTCCATTGTGCTGTAATACCTGTACCAAGTGGCGTTAGTACTGCTGGAGATGGCTGTGGGTGGATACGAGTGAACCACTGATTGAGTGGTTGTCATTCCAATGGAAAGTTGTTGAGGTACAAAACAAGGCACTGCCAGTACATAAATACAAAGCATGGGAATTGTTAGCCTATGTGGTTGGCACTTTTGGCAAAGGGCACATAACTTCACCCTCCCAGATAAAGATTCGATAAGCTTTATCCCACGGATGTTATATAAAAACATAATATAACAAACTCAACCATAAGTAGCCACACTGACAACTGCTATGGTTTGCCTACCACGTTTTTGCCTGTTGTATTAATGAAAATAAACGAATATACTTACAAACATATATACATTATTCACCTAGATTAATCTAATTACTAATGGTATCATTTTAGAAATGCATGTATGCAAGTAGATGTTCTGTTGTAACCATCTATCTGTTTGTGTAACATTACCTACTGTGTTCATCAAATTTCTGTCTAATCAACGCATATGTTGTGCATACATATATATGCAATGCATTTATTATGTACATACATAAATATGTTATGCATAGACATGTTTTTCATGTATATTTATTTTTAGGTATGTATATATGAAGTTTTTTGTAAACAAAATATGTGGTGACTCACTGAATATTACACAGAACATAAAGTATCTAAGAATGAAATTTAGGCAAGAAATTAAGTTCTTTTCAGCCTATTTTGCATATATATGCCAGTAATTAACTGTATAAAGGTTCCAGTTCTGATAATCGGCATTGTATATATGTACTGAATATAAATTTATGTATTGGTAAAATTTACAGAGACGTATGGGTGTGTCTATAACTGTATATATTTATATTATATATATATAATACTTGTATAATACTTATAATATATATATGACTTTGTATCAGTTTATGTACGGTGTTGTGGTGTTCACGTTTAACATATGCATGTATTTCATTTAATGGCGCTCTGTCTCTTGGGGCCTCTGGTGTCCTCATGGAATAGTCTGAAGTGTACCCAGGCCTCAGCGGATCCTGTCTGCACATGTGTCACTTTGTAAAGCCAAATGAAATGGGCGTTTATATTCTGACTCAGCGTGATTGATTGGTGTTTGTCTGTTCACAGCCGAATCCAACCAAAGGCAAGATGAGGATCCACTGTCTGGAAAATGTCGACAAGTCCTTAACATTCCTCAATGAGCAGAGGGTTCACCTGGAGAACATGGGGGCACACGACATTGTTGATGGCAATCCAAGACTCACTCTTGGCCTCATATGGACCATCATCCTTCGATTCCAGGTACCTATTGTTTCCTCTCCGCCCCCAACAAATTACATTCACTAAAAAATGTTCCAGCTGTACCTGCTTTTTAATGATTTAACCAGCTCCATTGGTGTAAACTTGTCTTCAGTGTTAGGAAATTCCTGTTGCCCTTTCCATTTTTGCTACACCCTCTAAGAGAGGGTGTTGAAAGAGTTCCAACTCTAACCTAGAACCTTAGCAATTCTTTACAACCATAATGCTGCAATACTGCACTAGGCATCTATCAGTGGCACTCCAAAACAGATCTGTAGTTCAGAAAATAGCAAAGGTCGATCTGATTAGACAGATTGGGTTGGCATGCAGAAACAAAAGCATCTTGAGTTGAGCACAGGTAGAAACTAAGGACCCAGCAAATCCATTGACATGTAGAGCTTTCATGTAGGTTTGCTGGATGGAGAAATGAGTTAAAACATCCACCTAATTTATTGAGTTAACTCTTGACTATTCAGGTAGCTCAAATTATGACTCTATTGAGTTAATTCATGACAATATTCAGGTAGCTCAAATTTATTGAGTTAACTCATGACAATATTCAGGTTGTTAAAATGATAACTCTATTCAGCGCTCGTGAATAAGCTGGTGCCCTGCGCTTGGCTTTGAGTGGCGCTTTAGAAGTTTGGAGATTACGATTACGAACTCATGGCAATATTCAGGTAGCTCAAATGATGGCTTTATTGAGTTGAGTCATGACAGTATTGAGGTAGTTCAAATGATGACTCAATTATTGAGTTAACTCATGACAATATTCAGGTAGCTCAAATGATGACTCTGTTGAGTTAACTCATGACAATATTCAGGTAGCTCAAATTACGGTTTGCCTATGACCTTGCTTATTGGCAGAGGGTTTGAACCTTGCTCTCTCTGCCCAACTGTGCAGCTGTTTATGACTATTTAAAACCTCAACATGATTGACTAGGTACTTCAAAACAAATTTGGCTTTAATTTTTGTTTGGACTGGAAAATCAGATTGTCACAGAGCTAACATATATTTGCTGGCAACTACTTAAACCTGCATCTATGAAGGCAAAGGATGAAAGCTTGGGTTTGTGTTGCAGCCATAGTGGAATTGTCTGTGCTCTTGTATGACTAGATACAAGACATCACGATCGAAGAGAAAGACAGCAGTGAGATCAAGTCAGCGAAAGATGCCTTACTTCTATGGTGCCAGATGAAGACAGCTGGATATCCCAATGTCAACGTCAGAAATTTCACAACCAGTTGGCGCGATGGCTTGGCTTTTAACGCGCTCATTCACAAGCACAGGTATTTAAAGTTCAAGGCAGCTTCTGTGTGTGATGAAATCACGCACATTTTGTATTTTTCATATTCATAATATCGTAACTTTAAATATTTAGCTTTTGACTACTGGAAAAGACATTAGTTGATCAACCTTGTGTTTGATATTTTTAAGTCAACTAATGAACTCTGTGATTGATATTCAGTTAGGTAAAAAATTCGTGAGAATCTTGTAGCAACTAGTCATTAGAGGTACAGTTCTGTTAAATAAATGGGTAAGGATTTGCAACTATTCAAGTACAATAATTTTGTTGGAAATCCATACAGATCCTCTTACAGGTTACATAGCTGAACAAGTAATTGTCAGTTTCTTGACTTGTTGAGGTTCCACTCGCAGATACAGTAGTATATAATGGCTGCATGGCTACTCAGTATCCACATCGCTCAAAGTTACTAACCAGTAGCCTTGATGGTTCTGGTAATTGTGCACGTGTTAACTCAGTGTCCTAGTTTCACTTATGTAAGACCATGATCTGGTTGTATCATGTGATATGGAATCTATGCATTTTGTCTTCTATTGCCCATTCTAAAATTACACTTTTTGTAGGTAGACATTTCTAGTAGAGTGTATCTACTTGTGTTTTAAGATATTATGGCAAATTCAAATCTGCAGTTGAATGACTAATTTTCTACTGCATGTGAATATGCAGAAAATCTGTTGGAAATATTTATAGGGAATCTTTTTGGCCTGCTGATTGTATATTGAGGCATCCCATTTCTACCAGTTATTTAATTGATTGACATCTTCCCTAATAATATCAGGTTCTTAGACCATTAAACTTTGGAGTTGTGCATCAAAATTAATCTAAACGATGTACTGACTTGCCATAAGCTCAGTTTAGAAACAAATGAATCAAAATATTTGCTGAGAGGCTCTTTGTAAATGTTCTGTTACAGTTAGATTGTTGATAATTTTAGACCTGACCTGATAGACTACAACACACTAACAAAGAGCAATCCAACCCACAATCTGAACAATGCCTTCAACACTGGCGAAGAAAAACTTGGTCTTACTCGACTGCTTGATGCTGAAGGTACGTATGTTAATTAATAGAGTTCTCTTTATATGACATTGAGCAAACTGGTGTTAATCATTTGGTCTAGTTTTGCTTCATCTGAGCTTCAACAGTTCTGTGTGATATAACTTTTCATTTGTTTGTGACCCTTGTAATCATGGATATTAACTAGTTGTTGCACAACTGTCTTGTTTGCCCCTGAAAACTACTTCTGATAGAGATGCATGTTGGCACATTGACTGTCTGCCATACCATAACTGTATTTAGAATTTTGATACAGTTGCATATTTTAGATATTTGAATTATGATATGTTCTTGTTTTATATTTAATTTTGCACATATTTTTACTTTTTTTGTCTACTTATGCATATGCAGAATTAGAAAACTGATTTAGTCTCTATGTAAGTAAACTCATATTACTACAGGATTGAATAATGCTTCTTTAATTGAATATCTGTGTATTGCTTAGCGCAGTGTTATTGTATTTTGTTGGTTTGTGTGTTTTAGATGTGAACGTTGATTATCCAGATGAGAAGTCGATCATTACATATGTTGTTACATATTACCACTACTTCTCCAAGATGAAGGCTGAGTCTGTGCAGGGACGAAGAGTGGGAAAGGTAAAAGACAGTCAATCTGTACAGACCTATTTCTAGTGGGAAACCAATTTTTAGTTGAAAACACTAATATATTCTGTACCATTTCTTGACAGTAAGTCAGAGTGTTGTGGCTGTTTCTATTTGGAATGTTAAAAGTGAGTCCTGTTACTGTGGTCATGTTTGTAATTCATTTAGGAGATCATTCAAGCCATAAGTTTCTATGGAGGCATATACCAACAAAATAATCTTCACCTTTACCCGTAAGAAATCTAATTGTGGAATACACTCACTTTTGAAGCAGTTCCACTAGAATTACAGTTGCAATGTGGTGCAGCTTATGTGGCACTGCCAGTTGAGACTGACAAATGTTCCTGCAAAGCTACTAGGCTACCTACAGCTTCTATGTGAAACCAAGATTTCACAGTAGACTAACATCATTTTCAGTATCCAAACATTTGAGAGTTGTGCAGCAGCTACATTTGTTGACGTGTGTGCATTAGACATGGGCACTGTAGAAGTTGGTAATTACAATTACCATACGTGAACACAGCAAAACTTATGAATATTCATAACAACAGTAATAATAAGTGTAACACTAATGACAAACGTGTACTAAAAGCTACTGAAAAATAATCCCTCTTGTCGTTAAAAGATTAAACTATGACAAAAACAGCGATAATAGATCTGTAATATCAGTAGCCAGTAAGAGCACAATCTGTATTTTTTCTGTGCATTTTGTTATTTGCTGTACATTGCCAGGTCATCAACCAATGCCGAGAATATCAGGATTTGATTGTAGAGTACGATAAACTAACAACGGACCTTTTGGAGTGGATAAGAAACACGATCGGTCTGTTGAATGAGAGGAAGTTTGCCAACTCTCTTCCTGGGGTACAACAACAATTGGCTGCATTCAACACCTACAGAACGGTGGAAAAGCCAGTCAAGTTAGTACTGTAATCAGTTTAATCTGGTTAGCTAAGTACAGATTAGTTTCATTCACACAAGTAAATGTTCAAAAGAAAATAGAGATTTGTTTTGTTGAGAAGAATTTGGTTTTGTTTGCATAGGTTTATATTTAAAGGAAATATATGCAATCTGGATAGCTAAAAAGAAATTAGTTTTACCTGTATAAGAAAATATTTCAAAGAAATAGATGCAGTATGTTGCATGTTTCTGTAGTGCAGGCATGGGCAACTTCTTTTAACAGAGGGCCACTTGAAGGTTTTAAGGGCAGCTCAGGGGCCGTATGCCAATCGCGAGCTAATTTTTGCAGATTCATTTGTCCTAGAAAATGAAACGCTATTAATTTTATTCAAACTAAATATTACAGAATAAAGCAAATGAAGATAATTTTTATGACGAATAGGCCTATCTAATTATCCTAATACATTAGTTCTACACTAAAAATAAAAAACGATTTTTTCCAGTTTTAAACATACATAAAGCTGTTTGTCTGCACACAGTATCCATTTGTTGCTTGGTGTGCTATATTTAATGTGAGATCTGGCACTTCTTCTTACGATAGAATTCCGCAATGTTTGCTTCAATGTTCGAAGTGGCAATTCGAAGTTCATTGGAGAGCTTGTCATCTGTTAGTCTGCATCTGCTTTTTGCACTTTGTTATCGTCATCTTTGAGAAGAATTGTTCACAAATATAGGTGCACCGTGCATGGAAACAGAGCAACCAGTTTTAGGCTATGAAAATTTAAATGAAGGATTAGAATCCTGAGAATGTTGCAGTTTGTAGGACTGATTCAGAGGTACCTCACGAAATTTCCTTTCCAACTGACAGTTGCATTGGAGTTCAATCAATTCCATTTGCGTGGAGTTTGGTGCTGAATTGGCATATAGATAGAAAAGGGAGATTCAAACAATTTAAGTCCAATTCATGAGCAGTAAATCAGCAAACCGGGTCTGGAACTTTACTTTCAATGCAGTTATTTGTTCTGTGCACTTCTTGATATTTGCAGAATCAGTAAACATGGAAAATGCACAGTATTGCCTTTTGATATTTGATTTCCCCAGAGTAGCAACTTCCTTTGAAAAGTTCAGATAGATAGTTTCTAAAGTAGCGAACCTACCCACCTGTGGTCTTGCTTCATGCAGATAGTAGATTATATTGATGAGTGAGTAGTAAACTAGTTGACTAATTACTATAGACTAGACGCCGGATTTTTGATAAATAAGAAACAGATGTTTTAATGTCCGTCTATTTACAGAAATTCTCTTGTGTAGGGCCGGATTAAAGGTTCCCAAACTAGGGCCGGATAAAAGGTCCCCAAAGTGCCAGGTACAGTGCTAATATCAAAGACATGCCAAGGGCCGGTTCAAAGGTCCCCGGGGGCCGGATCCGGCCCGCGGGCCGCCAGTTGCCCACCCCTGCTGTAGTGGTTTGAACTTCACCTTCTCTTACATTCATGGACAGTGTTTGTAAAGTTTAACAAATTGTAGCTTTACTGAGCCGTTGCCACTTGAGCAAAATTGATGGCATCTATAAGGTTTTGGCAGGTCTGCAGATATCACCTGGTTGATATGAACATTGATGCTAATAGTGTTTTGACATTTTTATTTAATTAAAGGTTTGTTATTTTAATTTATTTTAGTTGTAGTTATTTTTATTTATGTTTATTTAATTGATTAAAGTTATTTAATAAAAGGTTTGTGGAGAAAGGAAATCTGGAAATACTGCTCTTCACAATCCAGAGCAAAATGCGTGCAAACAACCAGAAGCCGTATTTGCCTGAAGAAGGAAAGAAGCTGGGAGACATCAACCGAGCGTGGGAATTCCTGGAGAAGGCAGAACATGAGAGGGAACTGTCTCTTCGTGAAGAACTCATCAGGTCTGTGTCTGATAAAAACCTGCTCTTATTCATGGGCAGAAGAACTAGAAGGTGCTTACAAATGGGTAAAGAGTTGTGGATCGATTTCTGATAAATGCCTTTAAAATCAAAATGTCATTCAGCTCATGTTAATTGTTGGGCAGTTGTTGAGTTTTACTTCTATTTGTTCCTTTGCTTTGAAGCCTTGCTATATCCATGCTGGTAAAGAGTTGTAGATGATGATGATTTGCAGATGTCTTTGTGCACTTCACAAGATGGCTGCAATATCAGCCTCCTAATTTGCCTTTAAAATCGTAAAATGTGGAGAAATTCTTGAAATGAAGGCCAGTCCCTCTGAATCACTGAGTGCCGATTTATAAATCTATAGATTTGGGCAGTCCAGACAGCCACAGTTAAAGGCCTACTTATTTCTCTATCTCCAAGGGCCATTTAATTACATGGAAACTGCAGACGGGTTAAGTCTTTGATGTAATTGGAAACTTTTACAATAGGCTATTCAATTGGGTTGTTAAAGCCCTTCCTAGTTGTCAATCAATGAAACCCAGACCCTTAGCCAGCCACCCGTCCAAAGGATGGGTGGAAATTGTCATAAATGTCATAGGTCATTAATGGCCTGGATGGAGGATAGCTTGCATGGGGACACACATTTCCAGTGGGGCACAACATTCTGCAGCCCTTCCTATTGACAGTGAGCTTTAGAGTCTATTAGGGGCGGCTTATCTGTCCATTTGTGCTTCTCTCAGACCACACGCGAGCGTGAGAACTGTTCAAAATAATTTCTGCCGGCATCAACGGCCTTTGTACAATGTTGTTAAACTCGGGATCCGCCACACACACTGTTAGGAGTTTGAAATACAATCAATTTGGAAAGAAAGCAAAGCATTAGAAAGTAGAGTTTGAGTTTCTAGATGGAACTTGCTAAAATTTTGTCGTCAATGTTGCTAGCAGATTTGACCTCTGTTTAATTAATTTATAAAGTTAAGATGCTGTATCAGTTATATGCTGTTTAATTACAGTTATATGCTGTTTTAAAAATTGTATGTATAATTTTCAATTGTAATACATGTTTTAGACAGGAGAAACTGGAGCTGCTTGCTTCACGTTTCGACCGAAAGGCCGGTATGCGTGAGACATGGCTAAGCGAGAACCAGCGATTGGTTTCACAGGACAACTTTGGCTATGATCTGGCTGCAGTGGAGGCTGCCACGAAGAAGCACGAAGCCATCGAGACAGACATCACAGCGTATGAGGAACGAGTCCAGTCAGTCGTAGGAGTGGCAGCGGACCTAGAGGAGCAGAACTTCCACGACATTGAACGAATCAATGCCAGGTAACCCGGTTGATTCTTTCATTCTCGACTTCTGTGTCTGTTGAATACTGCGTCTCGAGAGGAGATAATTTCAACGTATTAAAATAAAATTTCTCTTTTGAAGGGCTTTCTGGATATACATTATACACTGGGCACTGCTAGCATGCATTATTTGAATGTGGATTCTGATGTAATGCATTTGGGATCCCAAGTTTGATTCATCTTCAGAACTTGACTTCAATGTAACTAATCTAATTTAATCTATGAACTTCTACCATAATCCAACAGGCATCAGTTGATAGTCGCTTCTAGGCGAAACCCTGTTCCAAATCCATTGAATCAATCGAAATCTGAGGTTCCTGAGACTGAAAGCAGGCTGTAGAGAATAAACAATCTGCAAAAGATGGGACTTCAGCTATGCCATAAGTGATATCAAAGAATTTGCTGAGCAGCAACTTCATTTTAACACAACCTATGGTAGTTGTTACATGGTATTTGATGTGGCTCTCAAAGATATATACTACTGTATAGATGTCCAGCTGTGCTGCCTTACAATTTGTTGAGCTCAGCAGCGCACATAGAAAGGATGTTAGTTAGTGGGCTGGCTTGCTGCTTTCTTGTTGCAAGATTGTCTGATTTAATGTTCATTGGTTTTCTTCCAGAAAGGACAATGTCCTCGCACTTTGGCATTTGCTTCTGGATCTGTTGCGCTCTCGCCGTCGACGCTTGGAACTGTCGCATGAGCTTCAGAAAACGTTTCAGGAGATGCTCTACATCCTTGACTGGATGGATGAGATCAAGGTCAGTTGCTGCTTCATTATTATTGGCTGAATGTTTAACCTTAATATTAATCGCATCATATCTCAGAATTTATAAAGTGCCTCTTGCAGTACAGGCTATTCAGAGGCAAATCGTAAGTTTTATAGAACTTTCAGCTTCACAAGAAACTCCACAGAGGCATGTCTGACCTGACAGCACACAACCATACTTGTGTGATTTGTGTCTGTGGAAACTTTAAATGGAAGATTTGTGTGTTTGATTCTGTCATGCGACTGCATGTTGGAAAAATCCAGATCGCAGCAGTAATCTACTCTGCTGGAAAACGTCTGAGTAGAAATTTGGTTCGAGATTTCTGCTCCAGCTGCGCCCGCTAGCCAACTCAGCTACGATGAGTTCACTGACTGCGCTGTCGGTGTGAAGATGAGAGGGCGCGGGAGAGGACTGGCCACCCGCCCTTGTATGCCGAGGTTAAGCAAATGAAGTCACTAACACTTCATCTCATGGCTGCTCCAGACCAGCTTAAGGAACTGATCTTCTATAATAGGTTACGTTATACTGTTTGAACAGGTTCGCCTTCAGTCAGAAGACTACGGCAAGCATCTGTTGGGTGTTGACGATCTTATCCAGAAACACAGTCTGCTCGAGTCGGACATCAATGTCATCGGCAACAGAGTTCAGACAATCACAGCTGAAGCACAGAAATACGTCGATACTGAGTTCCCAGATGTCGAAGGTAATTTTTCAGTAGATGAGTTGATATCCATGTGTTGTTGTTTGATTGGAGTTAGTTTCAAGAGCGAACTGTAACTTCTCAGGTTAAGTTTCATTAGAAGAGATGGCTTATTCTTGGTTTTTTTCTCATAATTGCTTCTCTAATGCTTTCATGGAATTGTGCTTGTTTTTCATCCGATGCTCTTTAGATGTACCCAGATAAGATTCTCTAATTAGATCAGAATAACTGTAGCCTTGGAAGGAGCATTTGAGCTTTGCAGTGTGGAATATAGGAGATTATCAAAATCATCTAATTTTAATCACAAGTTTATATAGCACCAATTCGAGAGAGACCCTTAAAAGTCTTGGTGCTTCTACTGTTATTTCTTGGCCTTCCTCTTGTGTGTGAATATATGTGTGTATATACATATATATATATAATATATTTCTTGGCCTTCCTCTTGTGTGTGAATATATGTGTGTATATACATATATAATAATATATATGTATGCATGTTATATATATATATATACATATTGTATATATACAATATGTATGTAGATTGTAGGTGTATATTTCTTTATTTGTATTTAATATGTAGTCTGCACTATATTATGTGGAATATATATTGGTGAGATTTATTATTATCGTTTGTTAGACACTGGAGGCGTAAGTGATGCACAGAAGTGGTGCATTACATTACTTCATATTGCATTGTTGCAACAGTCAGTACTGAACCAGCCTTCAAGATTTGAGCAACAGCATGATTAATTTTTGTTAAATGCAAGCGGCATTGGCTGTTGCTTGGGTTCAATAGGTTACAAGCCGTGCGACCCACAGATTGTGAGCGATCGAATTAACCATCTGACGGCCGCTTTCGAAGAACTGAAGCAGTTGTCTGCCGATCGTCTGGTGCGTCTTGGAGAGTCACGCAAGATGTGGCAGTTCTATGCAGACATGGCAGATGAGGAGGGATGGATCAAGGAGAAAGAACAGATCATGTCCTCACCAGATCTTGGACATGACTTGACCAGTGTCCAACTTCTGCTGACCAAGTTCAAGGTGACTGACATTTGCTGGTTGTACAAAAATTGTTTGCTCCGGACATTCTAACACTTGTTGGATTGTTTCATTTGAGTTTACTCATATTACTTAATGAGAAAAGACTTGGACACAGTGCATTAGATGATCTTTCTTAACTGCTACGTAATTGCTACTTGTTGACCACCTATTATACCGCCCTCTACTGTATAATCTATTCTACCAACTCAATGTTTCACTCTAAATTTCATTATGTTAAAGTTAAAAATGCATTAATGCATCAGTGTTGCACATATGTTACAGTTAGATTGTATCTGTTATACTTATGTTACACTTCATATATGTTGGTGATGATATGTGTGTGTCAATAAACGAGTCAGACAATCAATCATATATGCAAGTGATTTTTTTACGAAGCACGCTTTAATGGAAGACATTGGAAAATTTGTTTGTCAAAGGCAATTGATCGAGGTGTGGAGGTTTCAAGTTATGCCTTTAAGTTTATTTCAGGTGAAGGTGATGCCTCAGTTTTGCTACTACATTGTATCAAACTCTCTTATGGAATGAAGTTCCTAGGGAATCGAGCCACAAGGATCTATAGTAGGCAAGTGATGGCATAGGAGTTTTATATGGTGGTCTGTGTTTATTTTCAGGCCATTGAGGATGAGCTGAACTCACGTCGTGCGCATCTTGAGGATGTCCTTCAGGTCGGTCGTGATCTTATTGGTGCTGGAAACTTTGGCAGCGAACAGATCAGCAGCCGTATCAATGACATTGATGAACAGTGGAAGGGCCTGATGGGTTTGGCCAACTACAGGAGACAAAGACTTCAGGATTCACTCAACTTCTACCAGGTGCGTCACCTTGGCATTAGCCAAAATGCTTCTATTTAATTTTCATTTAGCTCGTGTGTGCTTTATTTGATACAGTGCTGGTCAGTGGTCAGTGAATGAGCTTGTTTCCCTGACGCAACTTGTGTGTGGCACTGAGAAATTTTTAAGATACACAATGAAGTATATTATGTTTGAGAAATTTGGTGACCAAGCACTGTTTACGTAGCTTTGAAGGTTTCAGGTGATCATAAATGTAATCTTGAGCTTTCTAAAGAGCTACTTAAAAGCTAAGCACAAGGCACCGGCTTATTCACGAGTGCTGCTTAGTGTCCCAGTGATGATTTTTATTTTGAATAGGTTATAAATGCTTCTTTAGTTCTGCTGCATGCTGTATAGTATACTTTGGTAATTTTATTCATATACTTTATTTATTTATTGCACTTACTACGTGCAGGAAGTCAGTGAGTCTGAATCTGAGGTGCAAGAACATCATGTCCGGGGTTGTTACATGGCGTCCCCTCTGCAGTCTCCAACCCACACTTATTGGGTTGCAAAACCTGGCACATAGGCAAATTGATCACCAATATGTCTACCACTTTGCACACGACCCCACAGACTTTATAAGTGTGTGGTTTTTGGATCAGAAGTGGTTTCTTCGAATGGTTTTAATGACTGCATGGCTTCATAGATTTCTTTTGCAACATTAACAGTTTTGTTTGCATAGACTGAAGCGTAAATGGAATTGTTAAAAGAATTCTCTGAGGAGAAATCAGTTTGTAATTTCCACGACGACCCAGACATTAGCATGCTTAACTACTTTCTTGACTGTCATGATGGTCTTACTGGCTTAATATCTTTTGAGCAAGATCTAAGTGTTATTAGTTATGTGTGACATAATTTTTACAATTAACTGGTGGTAATTTATGGATGACAGTTCTTTGCTGATGCGGAAGACGTTGAGACTTGGATTACGGACACATTCCGTGTTGTGTCGAGTGAAGACGTGGGGCATGATGAAGCCAGCGTTCAGTCTCTTGTCAAGAAGCACAAGGTGAGATGCGTTTCTTAGTGTGTAGTATTTTGAATGCATTAAATAACTTCTGTGAATGGTGGTTACTCAGTATAGACTCTGCTGTTGGATGTTGACTAGGATACTTGATTGGGTTTCGACCCGGCTTATCCCAAGACCCAAGAGATTGATTTGACCATGGTTTCACTTCAAGTGGCCATTGTCTGAAGCCTTGAGCATTTATGATAATGATGCTATATAGTAGTCATTAGATTAGATTATATATATTGTTGTGCAAAACACTTGCACTCCAGTGCCAGGAATCTTAACTGTAGGACCATACTTTTTAACAAAGGTGCATAAGTTCCTAACTTTAGGACCATAATTGTATTGTATTGTATTTTATCATTTATAAAGCGCTTCTCACAGCATAAACCCTTCAGAAGCGCTCCCAGTGCGAAGTACTCCGAGAGAAACGTAAAGTTTAATGGTGAGAGAAAGAGGTAGAGATGCCACCAGAGAGGATGGTAGAGCAAAAAGAAGGAAAAAGTCTATTCCATAGAGAGGGACCTACACAGGCAAAGGACCTGGATTGAGCCATTGCAGTCCTAACACGGGGAACATAAAGGTCAAGCCGGTCAGAGGATCTGAGGAGACGCAATGACATAGCAGTGGGCTAATTGTACCTGAGTCACAGGTAGAATGAATTACAACTGGTCAGTAAGCCCATGGATTAAATGGGAAGGAAGGAAGGAATCTGCACTGAGGGACTTATTGTGTTAACTGAGCTACCACTGTTTTCTGTATTGTTGCTACTGTATGGTCCTGCAGACATGTGTCAAAGTCTTTGTATGTGGAAAATGGAAGTGGAGTTCTAAGGTGGGTTATGATTACTGTTGTTGCTTTGTTCTTTCAGAACATAATGGAAGAAGTGAAAAGCTATGGAGATGTCATTCAGCAGCTACATGAACAAGCATCAGAGCTTGGTGAACAGGTATCTGGTTAATCTTTGATGTCTTTTTTACCTCATTAAAGGCAAGATTACATAAGATAATTCATTACTTGTCATATGTGCATACTAAAAGCATGGTTCTGGAGTTAAAGGATAAAAGGTGCTAGCTTTGCAAAAGTTCCAGCAACAAGACTTCTTTCTGTATTACTTGCAACAAAATGTCAAATGCACAATGCTCTGGGATCTTAGTTTTCTTGTTAAATCCCTGTGTGTTTGTGATTTGCTTGGTTTGTAAATGTGCTACAGCTGGAGACATTTACAAATTAGTGTCGTTGTACAATAGCACTTTATCGATGAGAGTGTACTAAAAGCTACTGGCAAAACAATACAGTTCGTCGTAAATGTGCTAATCTCTAGGTGTCAGTAGAATTAGTGTGCTGTCGGAGGCTGCAAGCTATCATAGCTTTGTGGTCAAGAAGAATACTTAACTCTTTTCCTCTGGTTTACACGACTAAAGTGGCAGAGTGAATGGAATGCATCATTGGATGACAATGTCTGCCAGACGTAACTGATCCACAAACCTTCAATGGCAAGCTTTGAATTAGGCCTCAATGCATTTTATTACTAACATGCATACTGTGAGCACTCGGGTTGTCGGGTACTCGCTTAGAATGGGCTTGAGTACCTGGGCCTTATTTTAATAAACTGTTCACACCTCGGTAAATGATTTTAATTTATTTTCTTCATTGCCACCTTTTTTGAATGCCTCTTTAATTGCAGTACTTTATGAATGCCTCTTTAATTGTAGTACTTTATGTGTTATTGCAAAGAATTATTACTGTTTTCTGGTATGTATTTATTCATGTTTCCTGTTATTTATATAGCACCTTTTCAAAACCTCTCAAAAGTACAGACGGTTATTGATATTGGGCCTTGTGCATGTGTGTGTGTATTTCTGTAGGATCGTGATTCGTCTGAAGTTACAGAGCGCTTGGCTATTGTCGATCGCAAATACGGACAGCTGAAAGAGATGGCAGAGCTGCGTAGACAGCGATTGCAAGACGCTCTTGCTCTCTACACTCTCTTCAATGAGGCAGATGGAGTGGAGCAATGGATCACAGAAAAAGTACAGACTTTGTATTGCCTTCTAAGTTATGTCAGAGTTTTCTAAATAACTCGAAGAGTTTGAGTGTTGTTGAGGAGTGTGAACATTGTCAGGGATTCTGATTGTTGCCATGGCTTCTGTATATTGTGAAGAATTCAGAGTCATGTTACAGATTGTAAGTGTTGTCAAAGATTCCAAATGATGCCAAGGTTTCAAAATATTTTTAAATGAGTATGGAAAGGATTCTAAATTTTGAGTAATATCAGGGAACCTCATTGTTGCTAAAGATTCAAAATGTTATCAAGGACTATAAGTGTTTTCCTGGATTCTAAGTGTTGCAGAGGGTTCTGAATATTTTCATAGAATTAGAATGTTAGTATGGATTCTAAGCATAGTTGAAGATTCTGGAGTATTGTTGCAGTATCTGTCTATTCCTAAATTACTGATTGTTTCTTTGTCATGTCTCTCTTATTAATTTGTTTTGGCATGATAAAACTATGCCAGGGCATTGATACCCATCTCTTTGGGGTTATTTGGACTGATCTTGGCCATGTCCTGCACAGACTGCTGCCTCCAGTTAAACCTACAGTCTACTCCCTACGTCCATGAGCCCATGACAGAATTATACTCATTGCAGACAACATATATTTGGCACATAAAACATTTATTATTAGGATGATTTACTCTTGACTGTTATTTCAGAATGTATACCAAAGTCCGGCTAGCAGTTGGTATCAATAAAGGATATACTTACTTTTTACTTACTTACTTGATTAAAATTTTGTTATTTTCTTTTCTCAAGGAAAAGCTCTTGCATACAATGGTGGCAACAGAAGATGAGGAGGAAGTTGAGATCCTGAAAGCAAGGTTTGATACTTTCGATAATGAGCTCAAGGCCAACGCTGATAAAGTCACGACTGTTGGACAGTTGTCACGTCAGCTGCTCAACAATGATCACCCAGACTCAGACAGAGTCATTGAGCGTCAGAAGGACCTCGGTGAAAAGTAAGCCTTCTATTTTTATTGTTTGATTTGTCGGCTTTGAAAATAGCTCATTTTTGCATCAATTTACAATCACATACTGTTGAGAACAGATTACAGTTGAATGAGCATTACTGTGATAAAATATTTTCATGATTTCAGAGTTGTTTGGTATACTTGGGGTGGTTGATAGTGTAGTGGTTAGTGTGCTAGGCTGTCTATCGAGAGGTTGGGGGTTCAAATCCCCTCCAGAGCAGAAATTTGGTTCGAGATTTCTGTTCCACCTGCACCCCTTGACAACTCAGATGTAATGAGTACACTGACCATACACTGTCAGTGGAAAGATGTGAGATGAGATGTCAAGGAAGAGGACTGGCCCCTCGCCCTCATATGCCGAGGCTAAGCAAATGAAGTCACTAAAACTTACACTCTTGGCTGCCTCAGGGCTAGCTTAAGGGACTGCTCTTCTTCTTGGTATATTCGATTAAATTAAAACTTTTGAGTGCCGTGTAAAACATGTCATGTATGAACAAGTTGGATTTGATAAGACATAGATTTAGACTTATGTTAGCTCAGTGAACTTGAGTGTGTAGTCAGTTAGTAACTAAGCAACTTGACAAAGTCACTGATTGAATGCATTATATATGTGTTGTTTGAACAGGTGGTCACAGCTTCAGGGTGTTGCAGATGACAAGAGAACTACCCTGATGTTGGCACATGATCTTAATCAGTGGCAGATCGAATGTCAAGAGACAATGGTAATGATGCATTATTGTAACTGTAGCCTAAGTACTGAGCCAGATGCATCTTAAATGAGAATGTCTTTAAAGCTTTTTCCCCTGATTTGTTTTCATGTTACCTTTGTTTGGTCTTTTGATTCTCTACATCGTTTAAGAGCCTAGACAGATAACCTTTATTTATATTTTTATGTCATACATTTCTCTTTGTTGGTCATTACATTGTTTGACATTGGAAGGTCGTTTGTATGCTGTTAGCTTGCCATTCGAAATATTAAGGAAAAAACAGTTGAGGATTTTGAAAATTGTGATGGATTCTGAGTTTTGTGGAGAAATCTTAAGTTTTATGAAAATGAAAGTAAAAAGACATGTTAGACTGTACAGACTTTGTTAGAAGTAATATCTGGAAACAGCAGACAAAACATGGCCAACTGTTCAGCATCATTCATGAGCATGAATTGTCTGGCAAACAACAGTCTGTCAGTATTTACTATGGAATAATGTGACCTTTCAAAATTATTAGGTAAAACTGGGTGACAATATACGTCAAACAGTTTGTGTGTCCTAACCACACTAGCACACTAATGTCTGTTGCTAGCAGATATTAAGATAGTGAGCTTTCATTGGTGGACCAACGTGTGATATAACGTGTAACATTGTTCAATGTTTTGCGTCCAGACATGGATTCGAGACAAGGCAAAACTGATCGAGTCTACCGATGAGCTCGGCAATGACCTTGGTGGTGTCATCACTCTGCAGCGCCGTCTTAGTGGACTTGAGAGAGATTTGGCTGCCATACAGGCTAAGGTAAACCAGTTGAAACATCTATGCAGCCTGTTACTGATATCAGTAGCCAGATGTGGAGCTAACACCCTCCTTCTAAATTTAAAAGAAATTAGAGAATTGTACTTAAAAATGAGAATATTTTTCACCTTATTCTTTGTGTGATTAATATATAGGACTTCAATATGTTGCACCTCAAAGGAAAAGAATATAGGCTATCATATTCTTTGATAGTTATTGTACGTAAATAACAGAATTTTTCATGCCTTACCCTATACTTCAATTCTTTTCAGACTTGTATATACCCGGTTGTTGAAGGCTCTGATCATACCAACAGTAACATACGGCAGTGAGACATGGACAATGACCAAGAAAATGAAAAAAAAAGATTAAGCATGTAAATGTGGATATATATCATGGAAAGAGAAAAGGACCAACGATTCATTGAGAATGAAGAGACACTACAACAAACAGTGCTAAGAGCAAAGTTGATACATGCGATCAGATGGATTGGAAAAGGAAATGATGTTAGCATATGGAGAGGGAAGGAGAAAACAAGGACGACCTGGACGAGATACATGAAACAACTGGAATGAATTGGCAGAACTGAGAGATGCGACGGCGGACAGAAGGAAATGGAGAGGCTTGATCATGAAGGTCGCTAGAGTTCCAGGAACTGACAGCACAAGGTAACAAGGTAATATACCCGGTTGTTGGTTCATATATATCCAGTACTTGTAATTTCTGAGTACAGATGGGAGTTGCTCAGTATGTCTGTGCCTGTAAATGTTGTGTACTGCTATTGAGTAATGTATGTGTGCAATGAATTTCTTTTCAGTTGGATTCTCTGCAGACAGAGGCTGATCGTCTTCAGGAAGAGAAACCAGAAGAAGCAGCGGCCATTCGAGAGAAGATAACTCAGCTGACGGAATTGTGGCAAGACCTGAAGACAATGGTATGTAATTCCTTTCTCAGTGTTTACTTGACTACTCAGAACTAAAACAGTTGCAGCTCTGCATGGTGGCCATCCATGTCTGACTAGGCAAAGGGCCAACATATTTCTTTTGTTTATCCTTATTTTTCTCTTTGTAATCATCCTTTGACAGTTGAAATTTCATGATGAACGTCTCTGAATGGCAAGTAATTTGCAGATTTTCCTACAGAACCTGGACCAGATAAAGGAGCCAGGGCCAAATTGTGATTATTGCAGCGCTTTTGTGATGTACTTTTAAAGTGGCAAGGTGTCTTGATACACAGATACACATATACATACTTGCACAAGATGACAAGACTGCGCATGTTACTTGACTGCATCTTACTAATGTGGACAATTTCTTTTATATCCATTGATCTAGGAGCACCTTCTGAGGTTAGTTTGGTAAAGGAGGATGCATAAAACTTCAGTCATTGCAGTATCATGCAACTTGGTGGTCTGTCAGTAACATACTTGATCAATGATCATGTGGTTGTGGTTGTCTTTGCAACGACTTTGTTTGCATGCATGTGCCTATGTCAGTTTAATTTGGTACTGGCAGAAGCTGGAAAGTATATGGTAAGTTCTGCAATGCACTGACCCCATTTCCAGTAAATGGTAAGTCATGCAATGAACTGGTCCAATGTCCAGGACCTTGGATTTCATCCATGGCCGACTGAAGGGACTACCACATGGAAATGAGCCCCTCCTGTAATCTTCACTGTGGGACACCCTGGGATCAGTACTTTACTTTACTACAATACTTATGTTCAGCTCGATTGATTTGCCCTTGCTCCTTTACTTGGTAATTAAAGAACTATAAATTGGCAGATTAATAACAAGACAAAAAGAATAACAATGGAAAACTGTTTTAATTTATAGTTGAAAGTGCGTGATGAACGTCTGGGAACAGTAAGCGATCTGCAGACCTTCCTCCAGAACCTCGACCACTTCCAGCAATGGTTGGCACGCACACAGACAGCCATTGCATCAGAAGACATTCCGGATGACCTCGTCGAAGCCCAGAAGATCTTGGTGCAGCACCAGCAGATCAAGGAAGAGATCGACCAGTATGCGCCGGATTACGCCAAGATGAAAGAGTACGGTGACAACCTTGTGGAGGGTCAAGAGGACTCGCAGCACATGTTCCTAAGAGAGGTGCATCACATCAAATCTTATTAAAATCTAATCACACAGTACTTGTTTATTGGATGTATGTATGTGTGTCTGCCTGTATGTAATCAAACAATCTTTCCTCGCATGACAGAATGTCACTCAAACAGATCTTTAAAAAAACTGTCATCAAAGTATGATCAAACCATTTATGCAGGATTGAATTTGACAAGATGCCCTGGGCATACATGTCTGCATGTATGTCCATATGCATGTATGTCTGCCTGTATGTATGTCCATATTTATGTATAATGTATGCATCATGATACTTAATATACCGCATTTCAATTACCTCACAAATTGCTTCACACATGACTATCTCTAACAGATTTTAACAAATGCATTTGAAGGCAGTTTGATAGCATGATTTTATGAGAAAGTGATTTTGAAAAATTAGTTGCCCAGGGCATCTTGTCAAATTCAATCTTGCATAATTGGTTTGATCATACTTTGATGACAGTTTTTTTAAAGATCTGTTTGAGTGACATTCTGTCATGCGAAGAAAGATTGTTTGATTGTAAATTGTAATCCATTCATCCATCCATCCATCCATCCATCCATCCATCCATCCATCCATACATACATCCATCCATTCAACCTCTTAATCTACTTGACATTTTCCTGTTGACAACATCAATATAATTTGTTGCAATGAATATTTCTAAATGTTAATTGGTGCCAATGGATGGAAATAAGATGCAGAGGATGGTTGTGGTTATAATTGCCTGAGGACTGGCAGAAGAGATAAGGCGATTGTAGTATATAAATTTTAAAAATGTGTTAAGAGGTGCAGTTGTGTTCGTTTAGGTGATAACTAATTGTTGTTTTGTTGCTGTGAAATGACAGAGGCTGAAGGCACTCAATGACGATTGGATCGACTTGCAGAAGATGTGGAAGCAAAAGCAGAATATCTTCTTGCAGAGTCTCAACCTAAATGTAATAGCCTTTCTTTTTATTTTCATTGGGTAATTGGTTTAGCGATTTAATGTTTAGCTAATATGTGTTAATATTCTTACATTGGTTATAAGCTAGTCTTGTGTTTATTAAACATTAATGTTTAATAATGTTTTAAACAAGTGTGCTTGAATTTCTTTGCTTTTGTTCTGCCTGCTAATAGATGACAATTGAAGAGTAATCAGCCACATGTTGTAGCATAAGACTATTGTAAGTTACTTTAGTGTAATCATAATGCAGTCATTACGTGATAAGGAAAGTTGGAGGCATGGTGGGAATCATGATGCAGGTGATAATGGCATTGTAGAAGAAGTAATTATTGATTATTGTGTTAATGATGCTAATGATAAAACAATGATTGTGACGATAAACTTTCTTGGCTTCAGGAATTTATGCGAGATGTTCGACAAGCGGAAGTGTTGCTGAGCCAACAGGATAAATTCCTCTCAAAGGAACAAACTCCAGTGAGCATTCATTCATTTATATCAAGTGTTTTGTTGAGATTGGCTAAACAAACTGAAAAGTTGAAACTGAAAACAAGGCTTGTGTTGCAGAATATAACGATCTCCATAAGTAAATGCCCTAAGATGACTTTGCAGAACTTGTTTACAAGTGAAGTGACTGTTCTTTTGTGTAGCATGTTCAGTGTATGTTGGTTGTAGCATTAGCAAAGCCAGGCTGGTGATGGGGAGGGTGTCCCCAGAATTTCTGTTTAGTTTGTAGTAATTGTATGGCAGAGGCTGTTTATGTAGGTCTGTGTGGAGCTGTTGAAATGTCCTTCACCAAATGGTTAATCTTAGACGTTTTCATATTCTGTAACAGCATACCATCGAACAAGCAGAGAATGTTATCAAGGAGCATGAGGCATTCATCACAACATTAGATGCCAATGATGAAAAGATTAATGGAGTCCTCAATCTTGGACAAACTCTGATCAAGAACAACAACTACAACGCTGACAAAATACAGCAGAAAGTGGACAGCGCCAAGGAACGGTGAGAAGGCCATTCTCTTGCTCTCTTTTCAGTCATTTTTTATGATATTTCTTAGTCTAAATGAAAAACTGAGATAACTCGTATGCAAACTTTTGATATGCATATTTAAGAAGTTTTTTTACAAAATCTATATATGTTTGAGCCCTAGCATTTCTAGACATTGTTTATTCCAAAATTGAAGTGCAGTGGTGTCTCTTAGCTTTGATGAATTGTGGTGTATATAGACAGTGCATTATTTTTGAAGAAACCGGTTGTTTTTCTTTGTTTTAACAGGCGAGATAGCAACAGGCAGCGTGCCTACGAACAGCTGGAGAGACTTCGGGACCAACTCGCACTACTCCAGTTTCACCAGGATTGTGATGAAGTGAGTTCTGCTGCCAGTTAAAAGAAACTACTTTTAGAAGTACTTTAAATATTTTATTATTTTGTCATTAGTAACCTTCTTTAGCAGACTTTCCTAGCTTGTAGAACCCAAGAATGCACGAGGGAGCTTCGTGTTCCTATTCTGAGCCAGCCAAATAAACGATTACTATATTTTAACCGGTTGTGGCTTGTCAACCTGATTTAGATGATTAAACGAATATATATATATATATTCTCCTACAGCAAAACTTTAGCACATGCTTGAGAAAAGTTGAGACTGCCCTGAAACAGTTTTTTCAACAGAAAATTCCAACTTTTCTGCAAGGCACATAGTTTTGAAGTTTTTTAAAGACTCCTGTGAGCATGGATTCGCTGTATTTCTCAGACCCCTTTACTTTTATTTTTGCATTTTTACTTTATCAAAATAAAATAAGCCATTTTTCTGGTTTATGTTAATGTCTTTGTGAAACCATTTCCATATTTGGATGGATTGTTTTTATTCTTTGCTTCTTCAGTTGCGTGACTGGCTTGGTGAAAAGGTGCTTGCAGCTCAGGATGAGACCTACAGAGATGCGAAGAACATCCACAGTAAATACATGCGTCACCAGGCATTCGAATCTGAGATCAAGTCGAACAAGAATCGACTGGAAGACATCATTGAAAAGGGCAACAAACTTATTCAGGAGAAACCAGAACTGGCTAAGGTAGAGTAGCTGCTTATCCACCAGAAGCTATAGAGCCATGAGCTGCATTGGTTTCCCAATGCTTTTAGTACACTCTTATCGTTAAAGGATTAAGCAACAGATTATGTTGTAAATGGATAGAGTAACATGCTTCTTTAGCAGAAGCTATACATGGCTAGGATAGTATTTCTTTGTTGTATCAGAAGCAAAAATTAATCATGTAAATTGGTTGGGTAGCTGAAAGTGGAAGTGGCTAAAGTATCTTTAGCATATTTATTCATCAGTAGCAAAGAATTATAGTGTAAGTATTTAATAGCATATTTATCAATTTTACCACCTGCTCATTGGAAAGTTTTGGCCAACTATGCCATTTTTAGAGGGTTCATGTGGTAAAATCTGCATAAAAATCCTCATCATTTTCTGACTAGTCACTATACAAACTCTTGTTTTGTACATGCTAGTTCCTTGCTTTGCTCCAATGTAAATACCATTAATTTTTCTCAAACTGTATATAATGTTAGACCGTTATGCAGTTCATTTGCTCTCATATTTTAAATAAAGCTATTTTTTAAACTTATATAATATTGCTTCTTGTTTACTGACATCTTGCTTTTTTGCTTTTTGCTGTTTGCATGCGCTGTTATTTGTGAAGTATGGGCATTTATCTTGTGCTACTTAAAATTACTTACTTAGTATAGAGGTCATTTTGATTCTGTGATATTTTTCAGGAAGTGCAGCCTGAGCTGGATGAGCTGACCAAGCAGTGGGAACAGTTAGAAGCCCTGACGGAAGACAAGGGCCAGAGGCTCTTTGACTCCAACAAGCACGTCCTCTATGAACAGAGTGTTGATGACATTGATGGGTGGATTAATGAGATCGAATCCCAGATTGTTACTGAAGATGTCGGCCACGACTTGACGACTGTCAGTCTGCTCGTTCAAAAGCAAAATGTTAGTATATAAGATTCAATAACTCTAGTTGCACTATGTTAATGCTGTTACATTGCACCAGTGTCTATTGGCTATGCATTGATCAATGCTGCTAAGTATTCGTGTGTGTGAGTGGCTTGCTCAAAGATCTTGCACACATACTCATCGTAACAGGTGTGTGTGAACCCATACCGTTCAGGTTTTGTAGAGAATGATCAACCAGTCAGCCATTTGTGAAACAGATTATTTCATTAAAATGAGGGAGAAGCTTTTAAATTTAATTCTGTTTTTTTTTACTTCTTCAGCATTGGTCTGTAATCCTAAGGAAATCTAATGTTGCTTCACTCCCAAACGGTCTGAACTACGAATTTTGTGGTTTACTAGTTTTCACGTACTAGACTTTCTGCAGGATGGGAAAATGATAAAAGTTTAATTAACTAGGCAAATGCAGTGATCCTGTGCAAGAGTTAAGGCAGTTTAGGTATAATTAGGGATAATTTTTGTTGTGTTTGGACCCTTATTGTGGAACAGGCCTCCATGTGATCTGCTACACGAGCTTCTCCTTTCTGTGCTTCTATATCTCAAGCAGTTGAAGACCTACAGCATTTGATCATGGTCTTATATTTTACATTGTCAGGTTGGGAACATATCTCTGATGAGTTTCTTAAAGAGGCACAATATAAATCTGCATTTGCATATTACAAATAATTTAGTTTCGTTTTGTGAAATGCTTTTTCATGCTGTGTCTCTGTGTACTAGATCTTGGAAAGCCAGCTGAAGATAAAGCAGAACCAGGTTCAGGAGCTGGAAACTCAGACAGGTGTTCTGAAGGAGCTGGAGCCAGAGAAGGAGGAGAAGATCAGAGCGAAGAAGCAAATTGTTGAGGAACGGTATGTTAAGAGCTGTTTTGCTATTCTTGTTCCATGGGAACTGATGTTTATGTTGGTGTACAGAAGCACAGTGCAAAGTTTTATTGTTTAGAAATTAAGTATGCTGTGCTGCATTTGGAAGCTGTACGGGTGCTGCATCCTAAATCAGTTGTTTCATACTGAGGTCACATTGTAGAACAAAATTAAATTTATGATCCATTTTACTGACCACATTAGATATATAGCTATACAGAGAGACATCAACATACATACAGATAGATAGATTTATATGTAGACGGATGGATGGAAGGATGGTCGGATGTAATGTGATGTAGGCCACGGGCTCTGACCACTCGGCTGGGTGCTGATTCCATTTGGCTACATGACTGATCTGACTTGGTTCCTCACTGCTTTTGGTTTGTGCTGTCATCCGTGTTATGGTGATGTTCAGCTTCATTCTACTTGCCATCTATCTGTGTAATGCACATAACTGTGTGCCACTTACTCGAACCATTGTTTCAAAAACAGAAGCAGGGCTGTTGTTGCCAACGCCGTAAGGCCAGCTGAACCCGGTCAGAGCGTAGTATATATGGCTAGGAATGTGCAAGGCATGATCTAAGAATGACGAAGAAACACTCGGTCAACGTTGATTCTCTGACTGGAGTACGCAGCTTGGGTGTGTTATTGGATGGTGAATTATCAGTGGCTGACTATGTTGATTTGCTATGCCTTTGGGAGGTAGGCAGGCATGCAGGCAGACAGACAGAGATAGATACATAGAGAGAGGGAGGAAAATAGGTAGATATATAGACGGATAGATAGATGATAGATAGATAATAGGTAGGTAGGTGGATAGGTAGGTGATGTAGTGTGTTATAAGGATGATTTTTGTAACTGAATAAATTTTATGTATGATTTTTGTTCTGTTTAATATCACAGTTTGATTTAATTTGTACAGTTTGATTTTTTTATTGTTTATGTAACAGGTTTGCCAAAATCCTGATACCCTTAATGCAGAGACGTGAAGCACTAGATAATGCTAAGAAAGTTCGCCAGTTTGGGCAAGATATTGAAGACGAAAAGCTGTGGATTAAAGAGAAAATGCGGCTGGCAACTTCAACCGATTATGGCAATTCGCTGCTCAGTGTTCAAATGCTACAGAAGAAGAATGGGTCACTGCAGACTGAAATTGACAACCATGAGACACACTTGAAGGGAGTGATTGATGAGGGTCTTACACTGATCGAGAATGGACATCCTCAAGCAGAGAAATTCCAGAAGGACATTGATGAGTTGAATGCTGGGTGGGAGGAACTTCTTGCAGCAGTTGAGAAACGAAAGAACATGCTTGAACAGTCAGAAGCAGCTAAACAGGTTTGCAAGATCAACTGCTGCTGATTAATAACATGTGACCTTGAGTAAGCAGACAGTCACGTTGTAAAGACTTGTTACATAGACCATATTAACAGATGATCATGGCACTAACGTGGAAAAGCCTCTTAGCAGTGCTGTCTTTGTATTATATCTTAAGTACTTCTTTATTTAGTGTGTCGTAGGAATTCATTTATTGGTATCTGTACTTCTTTGAGTCTTTATTTGGTTTGTTTTATTACTATTTTATTAATGTGTTTTAGCAATTCTTAAATTGGTTTGTTTTAGTACTTCTTAGATGACTATGTTGTAGTAATTCTGTGATCAGTTTGTTTTACTACTTCTTAGATGATTATGTTAAAGTAATTCTGTGATTGGTTTGTTTTAGTACTTCTTTGATGCATCAGAAGCTGAGTCGTGGATGGGTGAACAGGAGTTGTACTTGATGAATGACGATTACGGAAAGGACGAGTTCAGCACCAACAGGTTCATGAAGAAGCACGACAATGCTGAGTCATTGGTGGATGATTATGCCAACACAATCAGATACCTTGGTGACAGATGTCAGAGATTCATCAACGATGGACATCCCGAAAGGTAACTCATTGTTCTTCCGAAATAGTAATTCTAACAACAACAATTTATACAGCATCATAATTTGCAAGCTATGTGTACAGTGCTTACAGTGTTGATTTCAACCCAAACGCTTAGGAGATGAAGAAGAGCAGTTCTATGAGCTAATCCTTTGAAGTAATATTCATGTATATGAAGTGTTAGGAACTTCATTTTCTTAGCATCAGCTTATGAAGCCTATGGCTCATTCTCTGCCTTGCTGCCTGATCTTTCCAGTGACAATGTGTTGTCGATGTACTCAGTACATAGCTGAGGGGGAGGCACAAGTGGAGGAGAAATTTTAAATAGTCATCTACCCTGGCAGTGATTAACCAGATGAGAACTGACAATATGTATTTCTGTCTTTATTCAGGCAAGGCATTGTGCAGTGTAGGTCTTCCCAGAAACTCTGTTACTCGTTAGTAGTTATCCATTATTTATGTGGCATTTCATGTAATCGTTTCCTTTCCTCGATGTAGCGATGCCGTCGGCGTGAAGCAGAGTGGTTTAGACAAGATGTACGCATGTCTAAAGGACATGACGAATGACAGGCGCAAAAAACTTATCGACTACCTGAAGCTGTACATGCTGCGCCGAGAATACCAGGACCTGGAGCAGTGGATCAACGAGAGAGAAGTCGTTGCTGGTTCTCACGAACTTGGTCAAGACTTCGAACATATCACAGTAAGTCATTTACATCAGGCATACCTTTGTGGTCAGGACTTTGAACAGATCACAGTAAGTTGTTCACATCAGGCATACCTTTTTGTGATCAGCTCAGGACATGACTGCTACTAATAAATACTTTCAGGAGTAAATTCATAGGTAATTATAATCTATTAAGTTTCACGACTTCAGCTTTGCCAGTCCATCGTAGCAGATTTAGCTGATTATGAAATAAATCAAAATGGGATGATGATAGTCATATCTTTGTAAGTATCATTAAATTTTCCTGCAGTAGCTTCGAGCTATGCAAGAACAAGCCATTCCAAAAGAACTGTCTGTCACTAATAAAGATTACTTTCGTATTTACTACCATATAACGTGAATAATGAATATGTGCTTGGTTTGCAGATGCTGCGAGATCGTTTCGATGAATTTGCCAGTGAGACTGAAAGCACCGGCAAAGAACGAGTTCAAGCAGTTACCGAGGTCTGCAATCAGCTGATACAGGCTGGCCACATTGAGGCGCCACTCATTGCTGAATATAAAGACATGATCAGTGAAATCTGGACGGATCTACTGGAATTGATGGAGACTCGCAAGGAGGCACTGAGGGCGTCGTGGGAGCTGTTTAAGTTCTTCAATGATTGCCAGGAGGTTCTAGCCAGAATTCGAGTGAGTGATTCTGTGTAATCTATTGACATCTATCTTGTTGTTATTATAGTGCAGTAGACATTGTGTGCAAGAGGAAATGCAGTATGAATAAAGTTTTCAGGTCACCGAGGCTGGTGCTTTCTTACTATGCCCAGTAGAGGCACTGATTCAGGTCATAGGTAACAGTTCACTCATTGCTTGCCTTTTCAACAGTCTTCCTACCATAGCAGCATTCTTGTTATAGCTTGTACTTTGTTTGTGTGACAGTAATAGAGCAGTTCACATAACTTGAGCTTGAGCTCTCTAAAAACAGGAATGGTGAGTTTTAATTTTGCAAAGTATGCTATGAAGTGATTAGATTTGAGGTAAGCTACAGTGCAGTGTAGATGTCATTTTCCAGGTTTATTATTATGAGACATCTTTGATTTATATCTGAATATCTGAATGCACTTAATAGCAGTTTCATATCTTATAATAATTTAATAGTGATTCCTTCAGAGCATTTTTATATTCAGTCTATCTATTCACCCAGTCCCACCCTGCTATAAGACAACAGTTTTCAAGGTAATGAGGAGTTTTTGGTCTGTCTTTCCATCAGGACAAGCAGCTCGTGATTCCAGATGAGTCGATCGGTAAGGACGCCCAGTCCATCGCTGCCCTTATCAGGAGACTGACAAACTTTGAGCATGACCTTGTCAATCTGGGATTACAGGTAAGAGCTTAACTTGCTTTTTACAACATGTTAGTCATTTCTTCCATTTCGTCGTAATGTGATGCAAAGGAAGAATGGTAGACTCCTTACATGTGAGATAAGAATTCTTCAGATATCACATCATATAAAGATGATAATTAAATGACAACTCCCTTTACCCATAGGCTGTCTCTCTTCTCAGTGGATTGGCTTTCTGGTATTGACCTGACTGTAACTTGGTTTTGTTGTGCCATCAGAGATGGTTGTAGATAGACAATGATGCTGCAGAAGTTGCTAAGTAATAATATTTATGATAATAATAATAGTTTGAGATTTCCGTGAAAAGATCTGAGTCAAGTAAGTAAGTATATTCTTTATTAATCACACTTTTGGTGTACAGACATCTAAGAAACACGGTTTAAAAGTATATAACATCCTAACAATGATTGTTTTGCTCATCAGGCTGTCGGCTGGGGGGATTATGTGGTCATGGGCATGGAGACTCTGTTACATCTGAAACAACTATATTAGAAATAAACTGTATTCTTCCTTTCATTTGTAATGATTCTAATGCCTCTTTTTATATTTAAATGTTGATACAGACCTATAGACCACAGGATGAAATAACAGCATGAGCTTTGAGAGCCTTTAAAAGCTGCTGTACAAATTTCCATGTGCATTACATTGTATTATGATGAAGTCTAAGATTTAGCATTTTAAATCACAGGTTCAGCAGATACAGGAGGAAGCAGCAAGGATAATAGTATCGTACTCAGGCGACAAGGCTCGTGAGATACAGCAGAATGAGATGGACGTGGTCAATGCCTGGCGCAATCTTCAGTTCAGACTTGAAGAACGTAAGAAGAACCTTGCCGATTCTGGTGATGTGCACCGTTTCTTTGCTATGGTGCGTGACCTTCTGGCCTGGATGAACGACATCAACAGGCAGATGGTGACGTCAGATAAACCCAGGTTTGTATCGATTCAGAATGGCTCAGACTAAGAGTGGAATGTAGAAAAATTAAGACCGTCAATATAATTTATAAACTTCTTTGTGATGTGGAGAAAATGGAGACAATTAAGACCTTTAACCCTTTAACGACGAGTGTGTACTAAAATGTATGAGAAACCGATGCAGCTCGTCATTACAGGGTTAATATTATTTATAAACGTCTTTATGATGTGGAGAAAATTGAGACCTTATTTTTAAAATACAAGCTTTGAATGAAGCTTCATTGTTTAACGCTTTAACAATGAGAGTGTACTAAAAGTGACTGGGAAACAATGGAGCTTGTTGTTAAAGTGTTGAGAAGAGAGTTGATAGTGTGAGATCTTAAGACAGACTCATTTTGTGTTCAATCTTTCTGACAGTAGCATAGAAGGTCATTTCTTCAAGTCTTTTGATAAATATGGATGTGTTGATCTGTTTGTCATAAAGAAAAGCTGTGTTATACAATCATTCAGAATAGAATTCAAAGGGCTTTTAAAGAAAAATCCTCATCCTTTGCAACTTCAGACCACGCAGGTTTTTGTCCAGATTTCTTGTGACGCACGTAAGTGAGAATCCTACTCCGAGCAGTCATCAATTCTGGCCATGTTTAACAGATTTTCTTGTTTTCGACAGAGACGTCTCAGGAGTTGAACTGCTCATGAACAATCATCAGGGCCTTAAGGCAGAGATTGATTCCAGAGATGAGAACTTCACTATCTGCGTCAACCTTGGCAGAGAACTCTTGGCTCGGAAGCACGAAAGGTCTACAGAGGTACTGAGTGCTTGAACGTATGCATGTGCAACCGAGTCTGAATATGTACAGTAGTATTTTTAAATGTGAACATGTTTAGGAGAAGGTAATAATTTGCTCTGCTAGCTGTGCATTAGAGTGGCAGAAAAACTGTTATATCTTATCTGGTCTTATCTTTTATTAGACTTATCAATCGCTTAATTGTGTAATGTAAAGAGTCTGCAACTAAAGATGTAATTGACGACTCTGGACTTGGTTGATTACTTGTTCGACAATTTAGTTATGAATGTGATGTAGAGCATTGCTAATCATTCTGAATGTGTGCTTGCATATCAGATCACAATATGGCAGACTTTGATGTGACTCTGTAAGACAGTATTGTAATTGTATTCTGGTGTATACCAACGACATATAAGACCAAAGATAAAAGTACAATTCTTCAAGCTACTATTTTAGTTCCTTTTCTGTTGCCTTGCTCATTGTTTTTCAATCTGTTATTCTGACACATGTATGACTCTTTATTATTCCAGGTAAGGGATAAACTGGTCCAGCTTGGAAACCAACGTGGAATCATGCGAACACAGTGGGAGGAACGTTGGGATTATCTGAAACTGAGTAAGTTTGCAATTTTTTCTTGAAATCTCTCCTTGAGGTTGTGTTTTCATATTCACTACTTCTTCATTTTTACGGCTACTGCTTTTGATGCATAAATGAACTGGTGATTTTCCCTGAACTCTGACATTGGGTCCTTGAACTCTAACATTAGGTGGTGCCTAGAGTGAGCATCACCTTAAAACGGTTCTTATAGGATGTGATGTCATTGTTCCAATGCAAACACTTGGGCTAGTCTAGTATTGTCTTGTCGTTAAGCATCCTTTAAGCTAGAGGTTTTGTTGTGCTGTGGACAATTGTATGAACTCAGAATGACCTCTGGCCAGTTTCAATATATCCTCCATTGACAGTCCAATCAAGCTTTAATGTTATCCATTTATGAACTCTTGGATGAATCTATTCCACTGCTTCTCAGTTACATGCTTGCATACAGTCATGCACATAGCTGGCATTCACATGTGCTTACAGTATAAATACATGAATACATACACACACACACGGAAGGTTCTTAAAAGGTGCTATATGTAAATTAGCAGATATATGTATAAAAATACATACAGAGCTATTTAGGAGTGTTTTAACTTTATCCATGTTGTGCTTATTAACACAGTAAGTTATCTCACGCCATTTCTCTTTGTTGTAAAATTAGAAGTGTTTAACTTCTTCAGTGATATAAGTTTGGTGAGAGCATTTGTTTGTTGCATATTCAGTTCTGGAGGTATATATGTTTGCACGAGATGCAACTGTTGCCGATGCCTGGCTTGCAACTCACGAGCCATTGGTCCACAGCAAAGACGTCGGTGTAAGTAGTGGAACTGTTGCATCTTTATCCTTCAAATCATTTGTGATTTTATTACTTGTATTGTATTTGTATTTGAACACTTGTTATAGCGCCCCTACCAGATTGCCCATTCAGAGGCGCTCCCTTTATGCGCAGACGCTGTTCAAATCGGAGTTTCACGCCAAGCGCATGAGCAATTCGAGTGAAGGATACGCGGCGGCTTTGAGGTGGATCGAACCCCGCAACCCTCCAGCTGCAAGGCGAACATACCCCTATACCACCGCGCCCCAGTTGTATTGTGTTGTGTTGTATTGTACTCCACGTTTATAATGCGACCGAGCCACCCGCAGTAAAGATCCGAGAAATTATTCTCTGATAAACCGAGCCGACCGGAATCGAACCTGGGCCGCCGGAGTGGCAGCGGGCTACCAACCCACTCGGCCACTCAGGATCTCTTGCATTCAATAGGTTTATGAAAACTGTATCATGCTTGTTTCTAGATAAATGCCTGCAATATTGCCTATGTATAAGATTTAATTCACATTTGCACAATTTGCTTTACAAGAACAAATTAAGCATAAGCAGATGCAAGCTGACACAGAAATACATACAAACCTCCACACATTCCATTTAATGATCTATCTTCAAGCATGCCAGTTCTGAGGTCAGTTGTGGAAAAGTCTGCCCTTGGCATGTCAACTTAAATTGCCATGGTACTTACCATGCATTACTTTGGCCTTTGTATGACTGTTTAGGCCTGTGGTGAACATTCATCTATTCCTCAATTAAATATTGTCTGACTTAGCTTGCATTAAATTAGTAAATAAGTAAATTTGGCTACTAAATGCAGAAATACGAAACAGGTAAAGATGTTTCTAGCCAAAGATCATTTGTGGAGTAAAGTGTGTGCTGATATGATTAGATTACAAGAGATGTTAGTTATGAACCTGTGTTCTTATATAGTTGTTTGGTTAACCATTTCAGAGCACTTTGTCTGCATTAGAAATTCTTATGAAGAAGCATGAAGCTTTTGAAAAGACACTGTCTACTCAGGAAGAACGCTTCACTGCGCTACAAAACTTGACAACTGTTAGTTGTTATATATTTCTGTTAATCCAGTGACATTATTTGATATTTTTGTCATTATTTATATTATAAATTTGCATACACTAGGTGCTGTTAGTTTTAAGTTCATTAGAGGGAGGTAGAAGTGCTCATGTTTATGTGGAAATTTAAAATGCATTTACTGCTGAACTGCCAGTAAATATATCATGAAATTAATAATAGTTTTCAAGCTGTCTGCTGTTACTTCTGTTTACGTCTGTTATTTTAATGTTTCTTAAATATATTAGTTAGTGTTTCTGTGTTAATGTTATCTTAATGTTTCTTAAGCAGACAGATTAATGTTGCTGTGTTGATGTTATTTTAATGTTTCTTAAATAGACTAATTAATGTTTCTGTGTTAATTTTATTTTAATGTTGCTTAAACAGAGAGATTATTGTTTCTGTTTGTAGATGGAACTGAATGCTCTACAGAAGCGAAAGCTGGAGGAATACAGAGAAGAGCATCCTGACGCTGAGGTGCCGCAGAAGCAGAGCTATTCAGAGAAATACATTGCAGAGTTTCTGCCTCCACCAGAACCGGAACCAGAGTAAGCCTCTTGTGGGATTTCTTGCTTCAATGCAAGAGAGCAGATAGCTCTCAAAAATCCTAAAGCGTATTTTATCATTGATGGAAACTAAGGTATGGTAACTGACTTTTCATTAAGGTAATGGTAATTGCCACTTAATTAGGTAAGGTAAGGTAATCGTGTATTAATTTTCAATGTATAGTAAATCTGTTGATAATTAAGTTAAAGTAATTGCCTGTTAATTAAGGTAAGGTAACAGTCTAGTAATTAAGGTAATTGCTTGTTAATTTCATGTTCGTAGCAGCTACATTAGGCATGGTCGTGGGTTTGTAAGATGATTCAGCTGATATGCAGACACAACAATGAATTGGTCAGTGGGAAACTATCGTTATTTGAACCACTTTATAATAATACTGATGTAAATTCGGATGTTGGATGTGAAGTTGAAAGTCAAACTTATCACCATCAATCTGTGTCATACCAGCTCATTTTGTTATAGCATTATTCAGCAATTACTTGAAAATGAAAACTCAACAAACCAGACTAATTATGACTGTCTCAGTTTAGATCAAACCAGGAACCTTGAACTGTAGAAACTAACTCAAGAGATAATTCTTATAATTCACCACTTTATTTTGCTCTGTTTGGTATAGTTTAGAGGTGAGCCACTGCAGGAGGTAGTCCTGATACTATTTTTTTAGTGATTTGAAAATCATCCTTGTGATGTAGTTCAGTGAGAGATAGACCTGAGATTTCTTCTTATATATCCTTTAACGATGGAAATATTTTTCCCAGTAGCTTTTAGTACACCCTTTTCTGTAAAGTGTGACGATATTGTCCCTGTTAATTAGTCCTGTGTGCTTCAGTAGAAGGTTGTCCTGAGATTTCTTCTTAGGTGATCCTGTGAAGTAGTCTTGGTTCGAAGTGGTTCAGTCATAGTTTTAGTCCTGAGATTTCTTATATGAAGAAATCTAAAAATCTTGCTTAACACCACCCTGTGAAGTAGTCCTTTTGAGGTTGTGGAAGTGGTTTATTATTTGTCTGTTGTGCTTCTAGGCCTACACCAGTTGTTCCTGCAGTTCCTGTCAAACCTGTTGTCAGTGAAGCAGAAGAAGTGGTGAAGGCTGAAGATACGGCTACACAAAGACAGCAGGCAAAAGTAGAGACAACTGCACCAGAAAGAGGTAGCGCCAGTAATTTCCATCTATCTCTTTTCTTACATTTGTGTACAAAAATAACTGTATTTTAAACTCGAATGACCTGGGTTATAGGATATTTGACTTTGTACATCCAGAAAATATTTTTATTTGAACTCTGAAAAATGAAAGTGTCACAAAATTACTTGTCAGAAATACAGTTACATTTGTACTTACATCAAATGCAACAGTATATTTTTACTTTTAGTCATAAATATTCAATTTTTTTATATGTCGATGATGTTGCAACAGCAATATTGTGTACAATTTTCTCCTTTTATTTTTTTAAGGTTATTTAGATTGGCGTTGTTTGCAGTAATCAGATAATTTGATTAAATAGCATTTTTGGCTCAAATTATAACTTCTTAAGTGGTATTTAATTGCAAAGCAGCTACATGTAGCAAAGCTTTTTTTAAGAGACAGCTGCTTGAAAACGTGAGGCTATAGTTTGAGAGACACCAAATGCTCAGTAATGTATTTGCCCATTCATCTGTGTTCCATCATTTGGATTTCATTGTCTATCTATCACTTTGCATTTCAATAACTATTGCTTGTGTATTTCAATATGCATTCATGGCTAAAAGTGCATCATATGCCCCAAAATATTTCAAAAGCGTTTGTCCCTATTTCATTTCTGTTCCTATTACTGAAAAGGCATGTTTACCAAAATTTGGCAATATTCTGACATACACTAGGTATCCCACCCAACAACTGAAGTTTTGCAGGAGCGAACCATTACGAGAATATCATACAAGTCATACAAGTTGCACTAGGTGTGTCCAGAAATATGATACATCGCAGAAAACACCCATACTCAAGTTTTTCCCATTATTCCATTCACTAGTTGTCTATAAATATTTTTTCAGAATTTTAAAATGTTATCCTGAGGTGGCTCAAAGCCCCCAAACATACCCTACTTAAATACCCAGGGTTGAAGGCTTGGGACTAGGAACTTGGGTTCGTTGTGAATTTACTCTTTTTATCACAGAAAATTAACAAAGAGTCCGATTTGGACGAACTCTTTGGAACTTGTTTGACTTGACAATGGTTACATCTGGGAAAAATGTAGACACCCATATGAAGGTCATTCAAGGTCATTTCAAGGTCAGAATAAACGAAATCTAGCAAAAACTAGAAAAAATGGCCAGATCTCGGCTAATGATCGTTGAAATCGGCTAGTTTTTTCATGTTTTTCTCGTCGTGATAAGGAATACTTGCTGTAAGAAACAAGGCTCCTAAATGCAAGGCAATCCAAGGTTATTTTAAGGTCAAAAAGGTCAATTTGAGATAAAAATCAGAAGAAATGGCCATAACGCAACCAAATATTGATTTATTTGAGTGATTCTTTTACCTAATTGCTCGGGCGGATAAGGACTACATTCGAGGAGATACAGTAATAAGAGGCTAACATAATCCAAGGTCATTTCAAGGTCAAAAGGTTAAAATCAAGCGAAATGGCTGTAGTTCAACCAAATATTGTTTCATTTTGGTGTCTAGGAGTTATGGTCATTTTTTTCTTGATTTTACTTTATGACCTTGAAATCACCTTGGATTAAGGTAGCCTTTTAGTAGTATGTCCTCTGGAATGTGGCCCTCATTAGGACGAGCAAACAGGTACAAGAATCACCCAATTAGAGCAATATCTGGCTGAGTTACGGCCATTTTCTCTGATTTTCAATTTAATTGACCATTTTGACCTTAAAACAACCTTAGATTTCTTACAGCAAGTATTCCTTATCAAGACGAGAGAAACGAGAAAAAACTAGCCGATTTCAACGATTATTAGCCGAGATCTGGCCATTTTTTCTCAGTTTTTGCTAGATTTCGTTTATTCTGACCTTGAAATGACCTTGAATGACCTTGATATGGGTGTCTACATTTTTCCCAGATGTAACTCTTGTCAAGACAAACAAGTTCCAAGACAAAGAGTTCGTCCAAATCGGACTCTTTGTTAATTTTCTGTGATAAAAAGAGTAAATTCATAATGAACCCAAGTTCCTACTTCCTAGTCCTAAGCCTTCAGCCCTGGGTATTTAAGTAGGGTATGTTTGGGGACTTTGAGCCACCTCAGGATAACATTTTAAAATTCTGAAAAAATATTTATAGACAACTAGTGAATGGAATAATGGGAAAAACTTGAGTATGGGTGTTTTCGCGATGTATCATATTTCTGGACACCCCTAGTGCAACTTGTATGACCCATTTCGTAATGGTTCGCTCCTGCAAAACTTCATGTTGGGTATACCTAGTGTATGTCTATTGCCAAATTTTGGTAAACATGCCTTTTCAGTAATAGGAAAAGAAATGAAATAGGGACAAACGCTTTTGAAATATTTTGGGGCATATGATGCACCCTATTCATGGCCTTGCATTAGTAATCATCAATAATTCTGTAACTAGTGTCTTTGCGTGTCAATATCCGTTATCTGTGATTTTCAACATCCATTGTGTTTGCATTTCCAAGTCATTGGTACCTATTTTCTCCTGTTTAAATAGAACTATTATGGTGACAGCATTTGTTTATAGTCTGAATCTAACAAAATTAGAACATTTTTAGTATCTGATTACTAGCTAACAATGTTCCTAATTAATTTTGATAGTAATCTGTTATGTTGTGTATGTAGAAGTAGTTTCTGTAGCCCTAAAAACGTAGTTATTTCTTTACTCATATTTGTTTCTTTTGTATTCTAATTTTGTTGGTAAAGAATTCAGCATTGGATTTATTAGATCCTTCTGCTGGATGTCTTAAGTGTGCTTTTCAAAGCACGTTTCATATGAACTTGCATGCAGTTTTCAGGTCGTTAACAAGTTGAAATTATTAGAATATGCATGATTTTTATTTGTTTTTGTTTGACCTGAAAAAAATTTGCAGTTTCATATTGCGTTAACAGAAATTTGTTATTAGAAATAGAATTTAGAGTAGAATTATCTTTCGGTTGACTTTGACATTTGCCTGTAGTGTAGTCTGTGTGAAAACTTAAATGCCTTGGTGAGCGTTGTCTGTGACATTTCATGTGTAATTAGTGGAGCCAATAACTCCAACCACACCAGAAACCCCACCTGCAAAGGCAGAAACAGATGAGTCAGCAGAGACACCAAAGAAAGGTCGTACTCTTGAACCGCAGCCAGGCAAGCGTAAGTATCGGCTTCAGTGAATTAGCGCTGCTGTTTGTTCTTCGAACAAGAGTTGAACAATAAGGTTGTCATGTAATTGGAAAGCGTTTTTCAAATTAGCCTGCTAGTATGATGCTGATTGGTATAAGTGTGGAAGTGTGATACTAAATATGGCAGAATCCTACTTTGCTATTCAAAGCTTATCCCTTTGTTTTCTCTTGCGCTTACCTGTCTGCTTTTGAAAATCAACATGCAACTTAATTCTGTTGGGACCGTGTCCATGTACAGCTAGCTTGTTTTTAATAGATTTGTTAGAAGTTGCTTTTTGGAAGTAATTAAAGCTTGTTGCAGGAGGTGATTGAACTCTACTCTAATACTTCTTTTTACTTCTTATAGCAAATTACTGACTTGGGATGATACAGGAAAAGTGGTATTAGGTTTCTGTATCTGAGCATATACATGTCAATCTAATCCTCACTTATATAGAAACCATCTGCCATGCTACTTATTATCAACGATGATTACTTCCTGTGGCTCTGTTACAGGCCGATCCTCTTTTCAGTCAGTACATACTGGAAAGTATGTACTTTCCTGGTACACGTCTTGTCTTTGGCCAGCGTTCATTCACGCTTACTGGTTTTTCCATCTGGAGCTCTACCTCCTCATGTTCACAACTCTGTTACTGAGACTGTCTTTCCCTTTAAACTGATAGCTGAATTCTTGCAGCCTTCTTTATGGCTATGTTCATATGCCCAGCTTAAGTGAGCACGTGTGAGCTTTGCAAGGAAGGCATTATTAAATTTCTGTTGCATCGTATTGTACTGTATTCATGCATTGTATTCATAAGCAATTGTTTCTTCGTGGCCTGCTTCAAGCTGTAAACCTGGCTGTGCCTTTGTGATAAACCTCCAGCAAAAAGGATGAAATCCTTGAACTCAGCATATTGGTTAAATATTAAAGATAGCAACGTTAAGAATTTGAACAAGTTATCAGTCACTGTAACGCTATTGATGAAAGTTGGTTTTCTTAGTGTGTGCTTTCAATGATGTGCAACAGATGCATAGTTTCATTCCTTGCTATGCTTTCTATTTTGTTCTGTTCCCCTTCTTTCCTTGTTCGCAGATTAGTTTTGTCATATCATTACATATTTGTTTGGTTATAAATTGCTTCGTTTTGCTTTCTTCTTGGATTATTCTTCTGTTTGAAAATGTTAAGATAGCCTTCTCTGTCCCCAGATTACATGTAATAGTTTTTGGCTTTTTTGTGGTCAGTTTCCAATAGGAGTTAATTACATTGGTTCATCAACTCTCATACAGTTCTCATACACTTAGAAAGACGAAGTCAGAATGCTTTAATCAAAGCATTTTTAAACAGCATCCATTTCTCATAATTAATTGGCGTAAAATCAAAGTTTCTTGTTTGGCCAAGCTGACCATTGTATGAAATCTATTTGCACTTTAAGCTATTTTTATCTTATTCTCAATATTCAGTAATTTATCTAGTTCATTTTTTACAACTTGATTTATTGACTGATTGTGTGACAGAATTATGTTTCAGGAACCAGCATGTCTTAAGCATAAATTTTCCATATCTTACTTGTTACTAGTTGCAACAATTTTTTTTATTATAAGTTGAGTTGTAAAGTGCACGATAATGTAATAAAATGCACACAAATGTGCTGAAGCAGCTGCTATTGGGCGAGTCCAACTCTTTTGAAAGCCCTCTAGTGATGATATTTTAGTATGCCAAAGCACAACAGGCTGAGCAATACATACTGTTGGACCAGATACTAATGGAATTACCAGATATAGCTTTTGTCCTTGGTGGAAGAAAAGCTTATGCAGCTGCTTTTCCGTAAATTTGTATTTTACCTGCTGTGCTTAATCCTACTTTGAATCATTTTCCCTTTGGATACTGATTTCATTTTTATATGTTGATTTGCATTTTGCATTATGAATTTGTGTAAGGAAGTGGCACCTGTATTATAGCTTAATTTGCATTGAGGGAGGCATAGCCGCATATGGTGCTTTTCCTATGGCTGTATTCGAAAAGTGTTTTCATGTAAATAAATGTAAGTGTGGCCTCAAGTTTTCTAATGGCAATGCAATTGCAGCGGAGAAAGCTCGCTCTAAGTCGCCATTCAAGATTGTTCGCCGTTCGTCATCTGGAAAGGACAAGAAGAGAGAAGCAGGTGACAGTGTAGTTAGGACATGGGCTGATGTTGTTTGGGGCATGTGGCAGTCTAACAAAACCTAGTTAGCAGTCTTTTGGTGGCATTTTAACCGACGCGTGACATATCTGCGTTTTGCAAGTGTTTATGTTCTGGCTATTCTGTTTGTGGACTTTCCTTCTGGTGTTAAATAGTTAATCTTTCGAGAGTTAAATGTGGTTATCTGTTTGCTTTGGGTTTTTGCTTTTGACATACTGTTTCTTGCTTGGTTTGCTTGCATGCAAATTATTCAAGAAGTTTGTTTGATTACTTACACGTGTTATTACAAAATGGGTTGTACACATCTGGGAAATATCTATTACCTTACTTTTCTGCAAATTTGGTGTATCTATCAGTTGCTTCATTGTCACTTTGAGTCTTGCCTGTTTTCATAAAATGATTCTCATTCCAGGCTTCATGTGAATGCATGATTTTACTTGGGCATTGGTGTTTCTGTTGTCTCTGGATTTGCTGGTTGTGATATCTGTACACAATTCATACAGTAAACTGGACATTTTCCTGTTGCACTTTGTGTGACTATCAGCCTGTGACTGCTCCTCTGTTGCATTAACTCTCTTTTAGGCCTCCTTTGGTGACCAACTGGCCATGTATTCGATTTCTTTGAACTGTTGTGGTAACTGTGTTTTAAAATAGTTTTCAGCATTAATGGCTTTCAAAAAGAAGTACTTATATTATAGACTGATTGAGGTGCTTAGTTATGCTGGTTTAATAGAAGGCATTTGATAGCCTTAGTTGCTTGCCTGTTTATCTTGTATAACTTGGAATAATTTTTCTTATTCATTATAATGTCTTATAGTTTTTTAGAATTCTAGTGAAATCGCCCATCATTGACTTAGCTATGGATCTCTTGGCAAAAGAATTTTAATCAGATTCCTTGGCCTAGAAATTGATTTAGATGCCGTGCAAAGGAATTCGGTTGATGAATGAATCTGAGTAGCTTGTAGGATAAAGAACATTTATTATGTAGTGACTGGTGTTTGTACTTGTCTTGCTCAACATTGTAGTTGCTGCCACTTATGTTTTCCTAACAGCTTCTGCATATTTCAATGCCGTTGATTTGATTTTTGTAATTCCCTGGACATGTCATGAGGTACTGGTAATGATGGCTTGCCTTTGAAAATATCAGAGATGTCAATGTTCATTACCATTAGGGTTTCAGATACAGTTAAGTATGAGTTAGATTGCTTTGTAGTTTTGTTGGTATTGCATGGGTGATAGCTTTGAAATAAAACCAGGATATATGGAGTTTGATGTGCAAAGCGATGAACTTAATCAGAACTTGGTTCAATGCATGTTTTATGGTATTGAGTTACCGGTAGTCTTGCCTTAATTTTGTAAAGACTAAGTTACCTACTATCAGTTCATGCTTACTTGTGTGAGAGCAATCACATTTTTGATTTTGCATTTTACCATTTTACTTCAATATTGTCTGTTCTTTCAACAACAGCATTTAGCCACTTACGACGACTGCAGGTAGTATCTGTATTTCAAGTATGCTCATTGCCAACATGGTCATTTCCATCTTCTATGTTGGCATGACATTGCCATCTATTATTTTATAGTGTGGTCTTGATGAATTATGTATCTTGATGATGACGGTCATTGTATCTGTTATTAGAATCAGTCAGAGCATCTGCCAGTGCTTCTCCTGGAGCGGTTGGTGGTGAGATTGTAGTGGAAGCAGCTCTGAACAGGAAGCACGAGTGGGAGTCGACTGTTAAGAAAGCATCCAACAGGTGCCTGTCAAAGACTTCTTATCCTAAATCTGTCCTCTTCATTCTCAGTCATTAATCAGTGCAAACATTTTGACATCCTGGGAAATGGCAAGATTGTAGCTTTCATTTTTGATACACTAGAATTCTATTTAATTATATTATCATTCAGGAGGTTTTGTATTATAAAATGTTTACAAGATCATTGTGCAGTTTTTAGTAAATGCTGTATCATATATATATATATATATATATATATATATATATTTATTTATTTATTTATTTATTTATATGTTATTTATGTATATTGATTATCTTCATATTTATGTAGCATCTTTTACATGCTATTATCTGTAGGTCCTGGGAGAAAGTCTATGTCGTGTTGTTGGGAAGATCTTTAGCGTTCTACAAGGACCAGAAACACGCCAAAACAGTGAGCAAATTCAGCCATCTTGTTGTTTATTAATGAATTGTTCTGAAGCCAGCATGCTCATAAACATTTCATGGAACCCATGTGGGCCCTATAAGGGTCCTATATGGGCCCAGTCTGGGCATGCTAGCAGCAAATGAATTGTTTTTATGAACAATGAAGAATATTAACATTTTGCATTGGTGAAATTATGATTTCTGGTTGTTGCTTATAAGATACATAAGCTGGCCTGAGTTATTTTGTTTGGATTTGGAGTGTGACAGATGGTGATTTGCAGAGACTTTTAAAATAGTGCTATATAATTTTATTATTACATTTCATGATCTAAGGAAGGTTTCTATCTTGCTGGTTGCCAGATGTTTTTGGTTACCTTGTGTGAACTATGTAGAAGCTATTTCTGTGGCCAACAGAGCTGGTGTGGGAAATTGACTTGTTCTGTATAATCAGTCAAAGAGGGAATGTTTGGGCAGATGTTGCCACATAGACCTAATCCTGTAAAGACCATGAATGTTTGACAGTACACTGATTTAATGATCAATCAATTCCTAGTTGCCATTGGCAACCTGAGGCCCATACTGTAGTTATTGGTATGTATGGATCAAGACACTTAGTATAACACCTTTTATGTGCCATTCAAAAATGCTGCATGCATGACCACCTGAATGATCTAAACAAGTGCATATTAACACTTTGATGACAAGTGTGTAATAAAGTGTACTAAAGTGTATGGGAAACCAATGCAGCAGAGTGTGTTACCCAATAATATTTTTACTGGGATTAAGGGTTAAGGACAAAGTGTCTTCGCTTTTAAATGATTATATGAAACAGCAAATATTGTCAATCTGTGCTTCAGCCAAAAGATCCTTCAACAGAACGACTAGGCTTCTAAGGAGTTTTGCTTTATTATACTTGAAGATAGAGTAAAAATCTTATGTTGCAAACAAGTGCAATACATCCGCAATGTCGAGCATATAAATTTAGACGATTTTTGCAAATATTGTGAATAAAATGCAAAGTGTAGCTGTGAAAATTCTAGAGTTTAGAATCTCAAGCAGAACGTTCACAAGGATAATGCAATCAAATTTTTGTTGAAGCAATTATGTATTATGTATACCTTTACGTGTTTGCCTAGGATCCAAAGACTTACCATCGCCATGAGCCTCCAGCTGACCTGAATGGTTCCAACGCAGCTGCTGCAACTGACTATGTTAAACGACCAAACGTATTCAGGCTGAAGCTGCCCACTGGGGGCGAATATTTGTTCCAGTGTAAAGATGAGGTATGTCCGTTACCATAGTTATGTAAATGCTGTTGCGAGGCAACTATGCATACAACCATTACACTGAAACATTCTGCTTATTCCATATCTGATGTTGTATATCTGGTATTATTGATAAATGACAAGATGAGATGTTTTCTTTCTGCGTGTTAACGTGGTTGCTGCAACAAAGTTGTTAGGCAATACTGCATACTGCCATAAAAGCATGAAGTATGCTTGTGACAAGACCATGAAAGGAGTTTTTGAATGGTGCCCTATGAATCGTGTGAATGAATGAAAGCATCAATGAACTGCTAGAGACCAATTTGTAGTGCACCATATTTGCTTAGTCGATGTTTACATATGTTTGTATCTATGTGGCTGTTTGTGTAGAGCCTTTCATTACCTCACCAAGGTCCTACAACATTGTAGTCTCACAGGTCTATGAAGGTATGATTTAAGACTTTATGTGTTAAATTGTTTGTTGTTAGGCTGAGATGAACGACTGGGTTTCCAAAATCAAGGCGGTGGCTGGTGAAGAAGCAGCGAGTCCAAGCGGATACAAGACTCTGCCTCCGTCTCTAGAAGGCAGACGGGACGAACCAAAACGCCGAAGTTTCTTCACTCTCAGCAAGAAGAAGTAAGATGGCAACTCTGGCAAAATGTGCAAGAAAATCTTAGATAGACTAAATGAATCAGGAGAAATATATCTGGAGAAGTTGTGGTTGGATGAGTGTATTTACATTTGCTTTTGTTGCAATATTACATGGCATTGTGTACACACTGCTTGGACCTGATATTTTGTTAAATAAAGAATTATTATTAAGTAGTAAAAATTAGTTACTTTTACTGCACATAAGAAAATTCTCAAACATATTTAAATCAGAGGTTTGGAAAATTATATAGCTCTCAAGTCAATTTATGTTTAAAGTAAAGCAATTCTCTGATAGAGACTTGAATGTAAGGTGTTATCATTCCTGCTTTCAGAGTTCTTGTGTGAGCAATACGGTGAACTCTCAGAGCACAAATGTCTGTCTGTCACATCTTGTATCTAAATTGTATGTTTGATTGCTTATTGCACTTACTAAATTCACAAAGTCAGGACCTTACACTTTCATAGCGCTTTGAGGGTTCCAAAATGCACTTTATAAAAGTACATCTACATACATATATACCGATAAATCTGAATATGAAGTGCAAGACAAGTGTGTGTGAACAACTTGTCCAGGATTGTTACATGGAGTCTGCTGCATAAACTGTTGGTTTACAGACCTGACGTGCTACCAAAAAGACCAAAATCTAAGTATTTGTGCTCAGTTTTGACCATACCATGAATGTTTATCAGTTTTGCGGTACTTTGTTTTAGCCATAGCTTATGCAGGTTACTTATATTAACAAATTCAATGTGTTCATGTGTATTTGCAGAGAGAAAGAAACTTGAGCCTTTGATAATGGACAATTTACGATACAAAGAGCTTGGACGAACTTATTTGCTTTTACTTTGAAATTTTATCTTTAATGGCTTTTAAATTGGAGTTGGTTTTTAGTGAATTAGATGTAAGCGCACTTAAAACGATATTGCTTGTAAAAGCTTAACAAGAGCTAGACAACGCTGCCTTCGCAAAATCCGAACTCTGATTCTGTCGACTATGAGTTTCTTAGAGATTATTTCAGTGACATCTTGGATTGTAGTTTTGTGTTAATAATGCTTTGATTTAAGAATGACTTAACTGATTGCAGACTACGTTGCCGATATGGCTTGTACTTGTTAGTTGCTATTTGATACAGTTTGCAGTCACTTGCATAAGAACTTGATTTAGTGTGTGTTGGTTTTCAGTTGTAAAATTTGTGTAAGCTGGAGCATTGTACAGCTGACTGGGTTTTGGAGGGATTGTGAGTCTGATTTTTCAGACAAGTGGCTAATTGGAAAGGTCCAAGAATTTTTCATTCCAGTCTACCAGAGCTCAATCAAGAGATTGTGTTTTCTAGGTGTTTTTCATCTGGATTAGTTATGTATTTTTTCTGAAAAGTAGTTGCTGCAAAACTGATAGAATTTAGGCCACAGTTGCTACTTCTGGCTGTGCTTATTGCAAGTATCTGAACATATAAAACATTTGCTTTAGTTTTGAGTAATTGTATTGGCAATGATTATCATTTTTACTGTTAATACGTTATTAAGATTTTTACAGTTTTAGAGTGCACTATGTGCTTGGTGTGTTTTATTGACCGATTTAATTTTCATCACATATCATTCATGTGTTAGGTTGCAGCCAAATGTATATAAGAGCAGATTCTTTTTATTTATAGTAAAATGTTCAAATGTGGAAATTTCTTAATATCTTTTGTAATCTTAAATATTGTTAATTAATTAAAGAATTATATAGAAAAGTTTCCATTATTTGTTAATTGGCTAGTACTTTTATTCCATTCAAATGGGTTATAAAAGAAGTTTGTTCATAACTCATTTCGTTGCTGTTTAATTAATGAGCAGAAATAGTTTGCCGTCATCTTATATATTTGGCTGCAACATTGAAATCTGTAAAATGCACCTCTTCGGCCTTGTATTGGTTCAACATGAAACATATCGGTAGCTTTATCAAAGAAAAAAAAGAAAAACCAAATCAGTTTTAGATCTTATGTATGTTGGCTGTTACTGACTGATGAAATCTGGTAGTCTGTAACCTTACACTACTAATGGTTATAATGTAGCAAAACATCATTGGAAAACTAGTTAACTGCAATGTAGAACGATCTTGGTCACATGTAGATTTTGGAGATTCTTGTAGTGATGTGTTTGTTTCGAGACATTCAACTACTGGGACGCACATGCTTAGATGGAATGAAAGGGTTTCATTACCCCTCCCCATGTTCTGGTCATTTCAGAGCCAATTCTCCTTCGTGAAGGAGAGTAAAAAGGGAGGGGTATTGGAATTACTGAAGGAATTGTATTGCCACCAACTGGTTTCAGCAGGGTCGTATCTACTGACTGGTATTTCTACTTGACCAGGCAATAATTTGACCAAGACTTTTCGCCGACTAGATGATTAAACATTTTCAGGTCAAGTCCTAACGTTTTTGTAGCTTACAATGGCTCCTAGAATAATAAAGTAATTATGGACAATATGACAAACAACTACATACATATGGACTGTAAACAACAACAATTTGTTATCTTAGCTTCTGTCTGGTCTTGTACGTTTGTAACTTGTTAAAGATGTGATGGGTTATTTTTGTTATTTTAATCTGTTCATTTCTATTGGAATTACTTGGCTGATTCATAATTCATTTTCATTGAGTAAAAAACAACAAATTTTGTTTAAAATGATTTTGGACTCTAGGTCTAGTTAATTGGACTTTGTGAATTAGGTCCATAGCCCTATCATGCTTTGGCACTACAGCTTACAATATGAATTGAGAAATAGTGTTATGAACTAGCAGATCCACTGCATGCGGCCTACTTGGAAAACATTTGCAATAGAAACTTGATACGTCTGGATTACAGAGAAGTTTAAACTAATTAGTCATGAAGGAAAGCATGCATTGTTTTCTTGGGTAGGAAACATTTGTTGCTTGTTTTGTTTGACAAGGATACTAGTATTGGTTGAATGGACTAGACTGCCAGTTCTTGGTGTTGCAGGAATAGTTCTGCTTTGCAGATAATAACCTGGCATTAGTGGCACAGACTTATAATAATTATTCATGGTCAGCTCAGTGGACAAAATAAATTATTTTCCAGAATTTTCTGTGGCAACGAATTGATTCAGTTCAAGGTGGAGCACAAGTGGCAGAATTGTGTGAAAAGGCTGTTAGTTGCTTAGTTTAACTTGTTGCATATGGCTGTGAGCGCATTTAGTTCTAACTGAAGAGTTTGCTTTTGGTGGCTGTTAACTGAAATTTATTATCATTTGCTACGAGCATTCAACTGTTTGACTCCAATACGATTTATTGTAGTAGTCTGTTCATCTCGTCTTATGTTTCTTTCTCGTATACTTAATTAGATGAACCAGTATTTAAAGTAAGAAAAGGAGCTACAGAAATAACCGTAGGTTTTTGTCCTGGATTGCTGTACATTGAAAAGATGGCCACATTCGGTTCTTTGGGATGCCTTGTGCATATGATAAAGGACTGCTACAGAAGTCATTCGATTAGAATGGATATATAAATCTATCAAGACATCATGGGACTGAGAACCAAAACGCAGGACTGTAAATCGTCATCGTTGCTGCTTGAAGCAACTTATAAACTGTTACAGCTTAAACTGTTAGGGTCTGTAAGGTAATGGTGAAATTTAAATAACACCTATGAGAGTGTCACACTCACGAGTCAAAAGAGAGAGAAAGAAAACCAGTAATTTTCACATTACATCAGGGTTAGTTATCATTGGAGACGATTGGTGAGATTTTAGTGAGTAGAAGGCACAAGAAGCATTTAGGCTTACATAATTATGTAATTTATTTATGTAATTAATTACAATAATTATGTGAGCCACTGCAAGACTGAGATGTTCTACGTTTCGTAGCCTAGGGCTTTAGTCATGAAGAAGTGTTCCAAAGTACCATAATATTATTAATATACTACAATACTACATACTTGGTTTAGGCACAACGATTATTGGTAGTCAGTAGTAGCCTACCGATATTAATTTAAAAACGGCAGTAGCAGCCGGACAATGCATAGCGTGTCTCTGAGGCTTCGACGCTGCTAATCTCTTGTCTCCTTCGCAACTGGACTTGGAACCAGGCCCGTCCCTAGGAATACGCTGAATACGCAACTGCGTAGGGCCCCGGCGATTCCGTCGAAAGTTAGGGACCCCAAAATACCATTTATGACGGCGACGGCAGTGAAGGTGTGGTGGCGACGGCGGTAGAGGTGATGGCGACGGCGGTGGAGGTTGGTGGCGACGGCGGTGACGGTGGATGCGACGACGGTGGAGGTTGGTGGCGACGGTGGGGGCGACGGCGGTGACGGTGGATGCGACGACGGTGGAGGTTGGTGGCGACGGCGGTGACGGTGGGGACGACGGCGGTGGAGGTTGGTGGCGACGGCGGTGACGGTGGATGCGACGACGGTGGAGGTTGGTGGCGACGGCGGTGACGGTGGGGGCGACGGCGGTGACTGTGGATGCGACGACGGTGGAGGTTGATGGCGACGGCGGTGACGGTGGGGACGACGGCGGTGGAGGTTGGGGCGACGGCGGTGACGGTGGATGCGACGACGGTGGAGGTTGGTGGCGATGGCGGTGACGGTGGATGCGACGACGGTGGAGGTTGATGGCGACGGCGGTGACGGTGGGGACGACGGCGGTGACTGTGGATGCGACGACGGTGGAGGTTGATGGCGACGGCGGTGACAGTGGGGACGACGGCGGTGGAGGTTGGGGCGACGGCGGTGACGGTGGATGCGACGACGGTGGAGGTTGGTGGCGACTGCGGTGACGGTGGATGCGACGACGGTGGAGGTTGGTGGCGACGGCGGTGACGGTGGATGCGACGAAGGTGGAGGTTGGTGGCGACGGCGGTGACGGTGGATGCGACGACGGTGGAGGTTGGTGGCGACGGCGGTGACGGTGGATGCGACGGCGGTGGAGGTTGGTGGTGATGGCGGTGACGGTGGGGGCGACGTTGGTGGAGGTGTGGAGGCGGCGGCGGTGGACGCCTACGCTAAATACTCGACCGCGAGAGGCCCGGCGATTCCGCCGAAAGTTAGGGGGCCCAAAATACCATTTATGAAAAATAATAATAATAATAATGACATCACATGCTGCATAAGTGTAAATTACGTGCAAAGTAACAAATGCTTAAATTATTTAAATTAAATATATTGCTTGTGACGTCCAATACCCAATGGAGTATGGCCCCAAAATAAAACTTGCGTAGGGAATAAGCTGGTGTCCTTCGCTTAGCTAGCTTTCCAGTAGTACGTTAAAAATCAGGATGAGGAATTGGTCACTTTCTGGGGCAAAGTTACGCCCTTGCCTTTGAGATGTATTTAGAGTGTCCTGTAAAAATGCAGATGTATACATAAATGTAAACATAGATAATGGGAATTAACATAAATTAATAACGACTGGTGATAGAGCACATTTATTATGCTACACGAATTATGCTACACGAACATGTACATGTAGATTCTGTGCAAACAGTAGATGTATATTAAAGAAGCCCCTTGCCCAGGAATAGACGGTCCCTGCTGCCAAGAGCACTGTTCACTTGATTTAGAAAGACAATCAGAGGACCTACCTGAGTGAAGAGAATTGTGCATATTTTCTTTTGAACTCTTTTCAACTCTTCATAACCATTCCCTCTAACAATAGGATGCATGAGCTTTGTCTAATACTACGCCTAAACTAATGTTATGTAATGTTGCCCAGTTGCGCAAATTAACAAATGCTTTTGAGTAGTTTTTCTTTAAATGATACTACAGTGTGTATGTTGTGAAGCACTAAAATTGTCCAAATCAAACATTCACACGAACGTGCATTTTGAAAACAAATTCCAAAACAAAAAGAGAACATGTAAAACATAAATCTGTTACACGTATATGAAAAACCAAATGACTGGTGGACTAAAACGCATGCTAACATTTTTTCATACTCCGTTAATCATTAAGCTTTAAGCCTTTAACTCTAAATCCTGGATCCAGTGATGTGGTCTCGAGACCGCGGTCTTGGTCTCGAGACCGTCTCGAGACCGAAACAATGCGGTCTTGGTCTTGGTCTCGGTCTCGAATGTGCCGGTCTTGGTCTCGGTCTTGGTCTTTAAAGGTGCGGTCTTGGTCTTGGTCTTGGTCTTAAAGGTGTGGTCTTGGTCTTGGGCGTCTGGTCTCGGTCATTCGCCTTTGGTCTTGGTTTTGCGCCTTTGGCTTGGCCTTTGGTAGGAACTAGAGTGGATTATTTGTTAAATGTTGTTGATATTTTCGGTTATTCAGGGACTTCTGAGATAGCTTCGAATTCATGCGACGATCCGCCTATATAGGACAAAGCAAGAGAGGACCTCGTTGTTCGCTTCTTATCAGAAGCGACAAGAAAACGTTGAGGCACAGTTAACCATGACCTCTACCAGTGCTTTTGTGACTAGTTAAGCTTACACTCATGTAGTTTCTCGAAGCAAAATCAGTAGCCGGGTAAACGATGCAGATCAGGTATTTGGTGGGTAATTTTCCTCTACTGGAAAAGTATTTTGTATTCCGCAACACCTGCACCTACTGAGGGTGTCTTTAGCTATAATGTGCTCTTCATGAGACCTCAAAGACTTGGGAATAAAAACCATAACTATTAATATAATAAGCATCCGATCTGAATAATGGGAATATGTAACACTAAAATTGAGAATTGCGTTTATGGTCTTGAGGCTTTGATCTTGGTCCTGGATGATGCGGTCTTGGTCTCGGTCTTGGACCACGCGGTCTTGGTCTCGGTCTTGGTCTTGGACCACGCGGTCTTGGTCTCGGTCTTGGTCTTGAACCACGCGGTCTTGGTCTCGGTCTTGGTCTTGGACCCCGCGGTCTTGGTCTCGGTCTTGGTCTTCGAATTTTGGTCTCGTGCACAACACTGCCTGGATCTGCCTGTGCTTACTTTAGACTCTTATGGTGTGCATCGTTAAAAGTTAGTGTCCACTGATGTATTGGAATGAACTAACCTAAATAAAGCACTGAATAAAATTGTACATCATAACCTGTATAAAGCAAATTACCCAGTAAACTAAAACAAGCTACTTATTAAAGTAGCATGAATTAGGGGGCCAGCAAAAATCAGTTACAAATCACAGTGAAACTTGTGTATTCTTAGGTGTTTACAGTATAAAAGGATAGTTAGATAATACTGGAATGTATAGCTGTATTATACCATAAGAATGATGAAACTGTTGAAAAAAATTTCTAATCACATCAAAGGCCTTTGTTTGCATAAGAGGTTGTTATGGGGAATGTTGGTCAAACTTCTGTAAACCAGGACTATTCAACACTTATAATTTATCCACTGTCAGGTCTTAAACAAATACTCGGAGGACAAAGGGTCGAACAATCATTCAGAAGAACAACAATTTGACTAGCTCCTATTTAACTGGGATATAACAATGCGATGACTTTAACGACTTAACTACTGGTAAATGATAATTTAATATTCTTAAATATTCTCACCCCGAGTAGAGAAAACAAAAGATCCACAAATAATAAACTTGTTATAAACAAATCAGTCTTCCTATTTAACAGTACCCTGGAAACGCCTTTCAGTACTTAAGCCCTGCTGCCTTATAACCAGATCATAATGAGGTCAATTTCTAAAGCAAATTAAACTTAAGATCCAAATCCCGACTATTATATCCGCATTCGTGTAATAATGAAGCACATAACAATGAGTCTCTGGAGTATGCAAAAATCGCAAGTACAAACTCGTATGTCATTACTGCATCGGCGTAGATGTACTAAGTTTCAAGCAACGTGTGCGTGGTTTTCACCCGAGCCATCTTCACGGCCAACGTTGGCTGGAGCAGTGGTCATCTGGTCAGTGACTATGTTGCCCGCTTGGTTAAACGGATTCATTCGTCCACCGGACCGGTCCCTTGGGCTGATGCCAGGTGGAAGAAGCATCTGGGCAAAGAACGAGTCCTTGGGCAGGCGTGTCCACATGCGAACACTGTAGTAGCACGACCCGGCCCAGCACACGATGAGCAGCAGCTGCAGAATCTGTCAAATATTTTATTACCATTATTATTATTATATTCGTTTATTGGCACTCAAGACAGCTGACATATCACAACTGATTACAATGAGTTCAACAGAATAATAAGATAGAGTTCTAAAACTAATTTTAAAATATATAACTAAGGTTCAAGAGATGGAACTATTATTATATAAGGGGTCATTGCATAATTACGTAACGCTCCAGGGTGGGTGGGTGGGGTCCTTGAAAACGTTATGAAACGTTACGAGGGTGGGTGGGTGCGTCGAGCTGAACGTTACGTAACGCTTTTACCAACAGTTTAGTTATAAATGAATTTTAAATTACTATCAAATGACACGATTGACACGAAGTGATCGAAGTTCACACTTAATTCGTGCCATTGATTTAAAACTTAACTAAAACACGCAATAGTATAAGCTTAAATTAACACTGTCAAATTCACATACCATATCAAATTCGTAGTGGATCCGTTCACGCCCCAGGCGTTATCGGAGCCCCAGTACTATATTCACGCCCGTCGCGTTATTGGCTAAAGCCTGTCACGTGAACTTGTTGTCTTCCCGTGGAATTTTGATATGGCGGACATCCTGAGGATCGGTTAGGGCCAGGTTAGGATTCGTGGGGTCGTTTATGGTCAAATTAGGCGTCGTGAGGGTCGTTTAGTGTCAGATTAGGCGTCGTGAGGGTCGGTTAGGGTCAGGGTTAGGGTCGTCTTTAGAAAACACGGTGAACAACCTTCCACCGCAATCGGGAATGTTTATCGGTCGGTTCGTTTCAGGTACACACAATCATGTGACATGCACTGACCAATTGCGAGGTGGGCGTTATTCTAGCCCCAGGTATCGGCTCACGTCGGGCGTGACTGTATCCACGACCTATAAAATTCGCTATAGGGCCTAAAATATGAATTATTTACGCTTTCACATAGGAAATCTAAAATGATTTTTCGTACCAATAATTACGTAACGCTGGGGTGGGTGGGTGGGTGGGTCTAGGGAAACGTTACGAAGCGTTACAGGGTGGGTGGGTGGGTCCAAAACGGTCATTTTCGGCGTTACGTAATTATGCAATGACCCCTAATACAATTTGTCAAAGACTCAAATTATTGGCATCAATTTACAACACCAGGTAACAGATCATGTCAGTTAATGTTTGTGTACACACGTATGTGTGTATGCAATGTGGTTTAGTATGATACATTATTATTATTATTATATTTATTATTATTTTTTGCCCCAAGGTAAATGTGTATTACTATTATTATTATTACTATTATTATTATTATGCATTTATTAATTGGTACTATCTAATGATCAAGCATCAATCGAAGGTGCTGAGCATTGCAAGTTAAGGACTTGCTCAAGGCCCCTGTGCAGTAATCATCTCAGAGTAGGCTCAAATTCATACTCTCTGCACATTACAAGGCAAGCACTCTAACCAATCAGCTACTGTGTCCAATTATTTACCCTCACACACGTCATTTAGTATGTGTCACTTTGCCTCACTCAGGTATCACTCACGTTTCCGTTTAACACTGCTCAAATAACAATAAAGAATGATAAATATGCTGCTCACCATGATGCCAAGGGTGAACCAAAAGGTATGTTTCAGTTTCACAAACTCATCATTGAATTTTGAATCGAACATGGCAGCCGCAGTGTAGCATCTGCAAAGACAGTATCAGTCGATACTACAAATAACATTCATAAGTAAACAAGTTTATATGTAAGTAAGGAACTGGTAATAAATATTGCTAACAAATGTACACACACAACCACAAATACATATGCACACACACTGGAAGCTAGACATATAAATAGCATAAGAAATTTTACAAAAAGATCTATGAACAAGGGCAAGGCAAGTTCTTCTCCCGGATTCAGAAACACTTAGAACTGCCTTAGAAAACCAATTACAATCAATTTAAATGTTATATACATTTCTTGCATATTTTATAAATGCACGATGGTCTTGCACTAACAATTCAGCTTCGAGTGCTGCATGAGAACCAGATGAACTACGGCCATTTCAGACGATGTTAATAGTTTCTGGACAATCTGTTTTCTCCTCATAATCGTAATCATAATGTTCTAGATTTCTAGAGCGCTCAATGTTAAGTGAGGTCGTGAAAACTAGCTTATTCATAGTTGCTCAGTCAAAACACAATCGATAGGCAGGAAAGGTCAAAATCAGTTCCAGGTCAAGATGTAGGAAGCAGGATTTCCTCCTGAGGGATAATGCTCAGCTTGAGTAAGAAAAGTACCTAAACAATATTGTTATACTTATAATAATAATATCAACACAGTTCCTTATTCTTTTGATTTCCAAGTAAGTGAGTAGGATTTAACGAGTCAATTTTTGTAAGACACCGTTCCTCACACTCTGTGTGCTTTGGAAGCCGGAGTAACTGCGGGAGTGTACATGTCATCAGATTCCATGGAATGTATCACACTCTGGCACCAGTTGCCGAATCCCCAGGCACTTGTGATTCCAGCAGCCAAGGCACAACTTGCTCCACCACAAGTGATGATGGCCTGCCATTTCAACCACCTGCCAACAAAATTAACGACTTTAGTTAATAATTTGTATTCACCAACACATTCTCCAAGCAACATCGTATGTAGGAAATACGACATATGACAACATTCTCATATAGGATTCATAGATGTTAAACATGTGGTCCCATATGGTAAGACATATGAAGCGCATACAGGAATATTTTCATATGGGCTTCACATGTCCTATATGTTAAGTCGCTGTTGGGGTTGTAACTAAACATTTTCAATATATACTACCTTCTAAATACTCCTCATAGGTGCAATGTACTGGTATGCATGTAACCATATTTGCAGATACATCAGACTCATTTCAAAATATAGCAGCACTCGCTATGACACAGCAGATGATGTGGACCCGAATCCTGAGTTATGGCAAGGGTATTTATAAAGCAGATTTAGTAGATTCTCAGAGATGAAATCAGTTGTGTTCTGGCACATTCCCTGCAGGCTGTCTCTGTGGATCAGCCAATTTGAAATTCCTAGGTCAAACTGCAGAATCAATGCATTTAACTCACTACACACATTTGATTTGTCTAATAGATGACAAGATAAATCGATCTAATGTGCAGACTTGGTCTAAACAACAGACTTATTTTGCACCAAGATTCAAAATATCTAATTTAAAAAATATAATTTCAGGTATCAACTTGTGACATACATGGACACATTGGACAGATTCCATCACCAACTTCTGGACTGTGTGACTGACCTGCTGCTGTTTATGAAACACTGAACTGGATCACAAATCTTATCTAATCTAGTAACTTCTATAGTGCTGTTATGATGTCTCACAAGGCATCAATCGATGGTCAGTTCAAATGAAACAGTAACTGGCTTTTAAATGCTAACTGGCTTCTTAAATGAATAATGATAACTATGATGGTGTTAAGGTCTCCATGTAAGGACAGTGCTAGCTTAACAATGAAATCTCTATATCCTCCAGAGTGAAGCCCTTTTAAATCAATTCAAATTCACTGACTCTTGGGGCTAAGCTAAAGGACTATTTTCATCTTCTTCTATCCATGCATACATCACTAGAGTCATCATTGGCATCGTTCTCGAGTCAAATAACCTCTGAAGTCAAATAACCTTTGAATTGCAATCCAAAGATGATGATTACAGGACACACCTCAGGGTTCATGAAATTCTTGTAAGGCACAATTTAAATGGCCATATACATGCATACATACAGGGTTTCAGAATACAATCATTTGCAATTTCACAGATGCCACAACAGTGCAATATCACCTTACATCACTTTACCTTACCTTTACAGTATCAGGAATATTTATAAATACACTGTGAATAAAATGTCTGCAACGGTTTCTGGCATTCTATTCATTTCCAAATTTAAAATATAATCTGGAAAGAGGAACGCCAATATTTAGAAAAGGCCTCTCTCAATGTCTAAAGCAGTATGTGTTCTATGAAATTAATTGTATTGTATTTTCATTTATTCCACATTCGAGTTGACAGGTCACAACACATTACAAAAAGCAGTTTCTTGAACCTAAATCTAAAATTCAGATGTGGTGGAATGATATTCCCATCATTATCGAATTGTTAATTTAAATCCTGATGAAGGCAGTTCATTCATTATTAAAATGCATAAAATAGGAAATAATAGGCTTCAGAAGAGCGTAAACAGCTGCATTTGTTTGGCTACATACTTGCCAAAAGCACATTTCTTAGAGAAGAGATCGGACACCCAGTTGACCATGATCGAAACCCAGGGAACGGTTGACGTCAGCATTATCGTATACAGTGGACATCGACACCAAAACCTTCTTACGCCTCGAGTCTAAATATAAACACACAGCAAACGTCCATTAGAACATGCAAAATAAATAACTTATGTATTAATAATGAATATCAGATACTCTTTTACTGACATATGTATGTAAAACAAATAATTTGTTGGCTCCCTGGATGGTCAATGTTAGTGCTGCAGTAACGCGCTGTAACTCAGCTTTTCCACTGCAGAGAGAAAAAGAGAAATTCGGGAGAATAAACCAAAATGAAAGTAATACAAGCATCCAAATATTAAACAGAAACACATAACATACAATTTAGATATGCATGTAATACAATTTCCCTTTCCTAATGAGCACACTTCGCATCCATAATCATGACAAATGTAAATGCAAATGTGCATGTTTTTCTGTAGCGACTGTATGGCCTCAACCATTTTCTTATTGAACTTTTCACGTGAGATCCTTCACTGTTGATGCTCCTTGAATGAGTGAAACGACCTTTAAGGTCCCCATGTAAGGACAGTCTTAGTAACAATCAAATCTCTAAATCCTCCAGAGTGAAGCCCTTTAAAACCAATTGAAATTCAGTATTCATTGAGATTAGCAACAAAAACTTTAATGATGTTGAAGTCTGCCAATAAATATTCCTAACATTTTAAATATTCTGTACAGGAAATAATGCAGGATAAAAATTGTTCCATGCATGCAAATAATAAATTATTAAGTTCGTTTAAATATGAAAGAACAATTTCTTGTTAACTACATTTACATTAAATTTAAAATACTACTTGGGGAGTGGCAGCTTCACATTCTGGACTTGATGATGACATACATACAGGTAGTTACATTTAGTGACACTGTGTGCAGTAACTAGTACTCAAATGGGTTATTCTCATGGAAACCATAACATCAAGGCCAATGCAGCTGGCCATGCCTCCATGGTCAGCACATGAGTACCCAACACAAGTTAAGATGTTAAAGAGGTGTAGCGTTGAATTGCCACTGACACTGTACATCACCAAAGAGATTAAACTCTGTGGCATAACTTTGGTCTAGAAAGTGGGAAGTACCTGTTTATTGTGGTTGACATTGTAATTATAATCTGACATTTATAAAATGCCACTTCAATAAAAAAAACCATCAGTGGTGCACCCAACCCAAACCGGTGAAATCAGACTTCAGGTGCTTGCAAAATTGTGGAAGGGACAAACTGAGGAGCTCGAGCCGCAGCTCTCAAGAAAGGTGATTACAGCTAGTGGGTCCAGCGTAGGCAAAGCTTCTGGACTGAGCTGTAGCAGTATGCATACGAGGGCCCATTGGGGGTCCATGGGCAGCCAACCAAAGGATGCCATGACCCAGGACTGAGGAGACTAAAATGCAGAAGTCCTTAAGGTATAATGGAGCAGAGGCAATGATACAATTGATCATAAGTGTCAGGATCTTAAACTGAATATGCTGCTGGATGGGGAGCCAGCGCAAAGTATCCTGCATAAAGTAAACTATGTGGTCAAACCTGAGGACACCTCCAATAGGACAGGCAGTGGCATTAAGAACAGACTGAAGCTTTGAAATATTAGCTAGTGAAAGTCCAGCAAAAATAGTGGTACCAAAGTCCACCCTGGGGCATATAAGGGCGTGAATGAAAGTAGTATGTAAGGAGGAGGGGAAGCGGCGGATGGAACAGAGCTGACAGAGTTTGTAAAAGCATGAGCGGCAGACAGCTTACTGTTGACATGATCAGTCAAGGAGAAATCCCGATCTAGGATAACTCAAAGATTATGGACTGTGGAAGAGAAAAACAGAAGAATGCCTAGCTGGCTTAAAGACGATCTTAGCAAGGTGAGCGTGACCACCAAGCCAAATGAACCGGGTCTTATTACAGTTTAATTGGAGGCGGTTGGAGGACATCCAGAGATTCTGGTCTGAAATTCTAGCCGAATTGTCTTGCCTTGAAAGAAACAGCGAGCTGCACCGCGGCTCATCAGCCAAATACGCCTGGGTGATCGTCTGCATACTGATGGAAGTTCACCATTGGCTTCCTGTCATACAAAGCATCGAATATAGAGTCACCTCTCTGGTTTGGCGGGGCCATCTTGGCCTTGCACCAGCCTACCTAATAGACCTCTGTAAGCCGGTGTGTGGGGTCCAGGGTAAGTCGCTCCCTCCGCTCTGCTGAGAGGGGGGTAGTGGCGGTCCCGTTTGCCCGCACAGCAACCATGCAGAACCAAAAGCATTCTCTGTGGTAGGCCCAAGGGTTTGGAATAGCCTCCCTCGGGAGCTACGCTTGTTCCCTAGAACATGTACTGAAACACTTTTATGGCCACTTGAAAACTTACCTTTTTGGCCGGACTGGAGTTGGGAGCGCTTCTGAGTAGTTACCTTGAAGGGGCGCTATATAAATTTTTGAATGAATGAATGAATGAATGAATCCAGAGATTAAGGGCAGATATTGCTTGAAGAATCCTCCTTACCAAAGAAAGAGCACGATCCACCGGGCCATGAGCAAAGGCCTCAGTGTCATCTGCATACTGATGGGCAGCAACACCAACACCCATAGGAAGAAGAATCTGTCCCAGGTCAGCAGTGTACAGGATATGTAGAAGAGGGGTCAGGAAAGAACCTTGAGGAAGTCCACGAGGTATAGAGGACCAGGCGGAGCGTGTGCGCCCAAAGACAACAGAGTGGGAGCAGTCCAAGATAAAGGACTGAAGTCAAAGATGGGCAACATCAGTAATTGCAAAAGATTTTTCCAGACACTCCAAAAGGATATATAGTGATCCACAGTATCAAAAGCAGCACTTACATCACTGAGGTAATATAGAGCCTAAAACACTGATATTAGCAATATATTATTATTATTAGGTCTATTACTATTACTAGGCTAATAGAATTGGCTATTAATAGGCCTAGTAGTAGTAGTAATGGTAGTAGTGGTAGCAGTAGTAGTAGTAATGGTAGTGGGGGAAGTAGTAGCTTAGTAGTGGGAGTAGTAGCGGTAGCAGTAGTAGTAGGCTACATATTGCATCAAGTTAGTCCAATAAAGCCAAGTCCTGATTCCAACTTCCATAGAAACAAGCAAGGTACTTTAAATCACAATAATAATTGTAAACATCGTAGAAAAACACATTAGTAAACAAGTGCAGAATCCTGTTTGACCTACCAGCAGCCCTCCTTCGTAGAGGGGCATTCCGATGATGCACTGACCATAGGCCAGCTTCAGTTCGAGGAAGAGAATGCCCGACGTGACCACTCCAAGGAAGATGACCAGTACGTCGAAGACGAGCAGTCTTCGGTGGTAGGAATCCCTTCCCTGGACGGCAGAACAGCACCCCGACTTATCTGCAATTCCAGATCCGGATTTGATGGACGTCCCGTCCGAGTTGTCCACCTCTTCCTCGTCTTCGTCATCTTCTTCCTCTCGATCCTCGACGGGACTGGATGGAACGGAGTTGTCGACGGAACCGTACCTCGAGCTTCTATTTCCAGCATTCGTGTTGCCCAACAATGTTTTTCTGTCTTCGTCCTCCTCTCTGTTTGCCATTTTTCTGGTCGAATAAAACGTGCTTTTAAGTTTCAGACTGCCCTCTCTTGTACCCTCTAAGAGCGTAGAAGTTCCCGGAGAAAAATGACTGTCGAAGAACCTGTTCCCCTCTAGGTAGGTCTATTTGTTGGTTGGATATCAAACGAGGAAGTGAAATCGTGGAAATTCCGCTTGGGAAAGAGAAACACCGTCGAAAGGCAACATTCGTAAACAGAAAATAAACCATAATAACCACTAATGGCGAAATATGACGGATGGATGGATGGATGACAAGGTAATGAAAGCGACCTAATAGTCCCACCCCTCAGTATGCAGCTTTCCAGCGGTCAAAGTTCATCATCCAGAGCAGCATAATAAATATTATGTAGACCTTCTCTGTATGACATAAGATTTAAAATCACCCGTGACCCGCACATGATCAGCTATTCGGTAGAGCACGCCAGTGTTTCGCGCATGATCGTTCATTTGCTATTGCTTACTGAAACAGGATCTTTAACTCATGTGAATGTATCTGGAAATCTCCTAAATCTTTCTAAGCGCCAATCGATCGAAGCCGTCCCTGCCAGCATGCCCATATGGACCCCTTATAGGACCCATATTCCCATATGGGACCCACAGTGGTTAAAGTGGTTTGGGTGACCAGTGGGAACTCCGAAGAAGAGTTTTATTAAAAAGCATGTGTTATCATGGTTTCATTGTATGGTGAGCAGTGAGAACGCAAGCAAGCTCGAGAGCAGTGGGAACGCCGTTCCCACACCACTTTAAACACTGGTCCCGGACCCATATAGAGACCACATAGGTCCCATCTTATGCCCAAGGAAACGCTTGCATAGGCATAAGAGAGACCAGCTTAAAGCCGGTGCAATGTCAACTGGAAGTAACTCTGCCACTGCTTGTACTCTGGCAATGCCAGTCCCAAGCCTTGATAAAGGAGGAAGGCGACACTAATGATCTATGTTATCAGTGTCGTTAACCTGAAACTACTACAAAGAACCAGGTTGGGCTGGCAAGTCCCAGATCAGTATTAGTTCATTGGTAAACTCGAGTACCGGTACATTTAATTTTTACTTGGTAACTTCTATCATGCCAGTGTCTAATGCACAAGGCCTCAATTAGGTGTTGTCATTTCATTGAAAAGAAACAGAAAATCAGATTTTTCTTTTGAACTTTTTGTCTGGTTAAAATACTTGTATTTTAATTGTTAAATTCATGGTGATTGTGAAGTTGAACCATGCAGCATGTAAGTGTAGGCCCTAAATAAATGTAAATGTTTTTTATATAGCATTCGTTGAGCCTCAATCCTGCTCACTTTTCAATGAATTGATCATGTAGGTCCACCATAACACTACACTCCCGAGTCGCATATTCTGTGCATTGCCATACAGTCACCAAGTTATTTCGAACTTGATGCAACACCACCCAAATTAGCTAAATAGACTTTTTGCACCTCTGCCGAGTGCTCGTCGGATCATGTAGCGGTCAGCGTGCTGGACTTCTCAATCGAGGTCAGGGTTCAAATCCCGGCCAGTGTAGCGATTTCTGCTCCACATGCACCCCTAGCCAACTCTGTTATAATGAGTACACGGACTGTACACTGCTGGTAGGAAGATGATACTGTGAGGGAGAGGACTGGTCACCCACCCTCATAAGCCAAGGCTAAGAAAATGAAGTTGCTAACACTTCACTAACACAGTCGCTCACGTTGACAACCCATGGCTACATACAGGACTAGCTTAACGGACTGGAAAAAATCTGGTAATATACAGATTATCATGTACTTTACTGCTAAAGATGTCTCTGACTTTACCAGTAATATATCAATCATTGAGACTTGTTGTGAATGTACTTGCCTTCTTGCTTGCATACTGGCAAATTGCTATATGCTACTGCATTTGCTAAACGAGTTCATGCTTATCGTTTAACCCTGCATCTAGAATTTCAGTCCTACTGCAGAATTGATATACATGTGCATCGTTAAGCCCTGTGTTATCCAATAAGAGCAGCAAAATGTTACCCACATTTTTAGGTTTGAGGTTGCACGCAAAATATCAACACACATATGATACTGAAGAAATCCCCTAGTGCAAAAGATTGAAATACAAACACTACAACATTACTGGTTACCCCGTACATGTATGTTAACTTAAACAAAACAGATTTTTACACAACTCGAGAACACAGTTTTTCAGTGTGACAATGATGAGTGAAAATATTCAGTTTTTATTAATTAATAATTTTCTGACAAGTTGCAATTAACTGAAAACTAACAACTATAGTTTATGAACAGAACCTAATTTTTTACAGAAACTTTTACCCTTATGAAATATTGACTGATTTATCACACCCAAATTCAATGTCAGGCTATCTCAAATTGCATATGAAATAGTAAATATAAAATATTTGCAAACCTCACACCATTGTAACATGTTTCATTATGCGAATTCATGCACTAGCCAAACTTTCAGCAAGATATAAAATACTTAACTTTACGAGATTACGACCAATTATTGCCATACAAATACATTTATTATTAAAAAATAATATACTTAAATATCAGAGCAGCTTATGTTTGTAACTACACTATACATGAACATCAAACCAGGCATAACAAATCTAGAAGTAAAATATTTAAAATGAAAAGTTCAACATCTGAGTGACAATTCTATTTTGAATATACTGTTGCATAAATCAAGTTTAATACTAGTGTGACAAGAAACCATGCTTGTTGAAATGGAAACCAAAGAAAACTAACAAGCATGGTTCAGACGAGAAGGTTTATTCCATTTGAAGTTACCAAACAATGGAGAACAAAATCCCAATACAGTATTAATTATGTAATTCCCATCAAATGAACAAAATTAAAACCAATTTCAACAAATTAAAACTTTAAAAGCTTTTAAGATTCGTTATAAAGTTGATGGCTCCATCTTAAGGAACGAAAACAAAGTAAACTATTTGACAAAAAGAAACAGCAGATCAAAGCAGTTGCACAAACAATGAAATACAAAAGCACAATGGGAAGCTGGTCGTTTACATGTAAATTAGATTTTATAAGAAATATTCCACAGCTATAAATTGATCAAACTGATTCCTTCATTAACACAAAAATGTGTATTTCATAAGGCATAACAATATATGTGATGCGGCATATGAAAATGGATCACATAGTGGGTATAGAGTTATTCATACCACTATAATAGCAAAAAATTCTGAGAACAATGATGTATAATGTTATACAATGGGAAGAGTATGGCATGTTCAGAGGTCTGTATCTCAGTAAATAAATTCCGCGTTATGGTCCCTTTTCATATGCGGCATCACGTATTAAAATAACAAATTCAGCAATATCATTACCTTGCTAAAAAATGAATGATTATTTGTCAGCTCCGTTCATTACAAATACGGCAGGCGGGTAAATTCAGGCTTAGACTGGAACAATACGCACACAATCAAAATTAGCCATTCGACAATCCCAGTCAAGAAATATTGAACAGAATACACTGTTGCCAAAGTAACAAAACACAGAACAATTGTAAAGAGCTCGGCAATCAGAAAACGGCCATTACAAAGACACGGCAGATGACAATTATTTCACAGATTCAACGGAGAGTTGAGCTTCTTGACACTGTATTTGTTGCCATCTCCTATTTCCACAGGAACCAGAACACACCAGATATCCTTGGAATTCTGATCTTGAAGCTCAAACTTAACCACCAGTTTGATCTGTAGAAAATAAAATAATTCAATTACCAACCAACTAATTGTGAATAAATGGCCAGCAATTAATAAGCAAAAGAGTTCTCAAATAAATTAACATACCCTTAATTCAGTGTGTGTTTGCAGAACCACTTCACATCACATGACCAAATGTTTGCAAAATTTCCTGGTAAAAACTCAGATTTTGATAAAGCTTTCTTCAGCAAAACTTCATTATATCAAAGTTCAAGGGACCGTCATTAATGATTCGATATATCCACGGTTCAAAATGAGCAAGACATTCACGTGAACCTCTGTCCGATTTTATACAAATGGTAGTGTGCAGGTTAGGGGTGTCCATAAAAATGATACATTGCAGAAACCAACCATTCCCTATTTTTTCCCATTATTCTATTCATATATTGTCTAGAAATATTTTTTACAGAATTTTAAAATGTTATCCTGAGGCCCCTCAAAGCCCCCGAACATACCCTACTTAAACTCCCAGAACTGAAGGCGCCCATGCTTTTGTCTTGGAACTTGGGTACATTGTCAATTTACTCTTTTTATCACAAAAAATTAACGAGGAGGGCAATTTGGATTAACTTTTTACTGTTTGTTTATCTCGATGAGGGTTATATTTCGATAAAATATACAAACTAAATTCAGGGTCATTCAAGGTCATAAGAAATGAAATTTAACAAAAATTGAAGAAAAATTATCAGATCTCAGCCAGTAATTGTTGAAATAGGTTAATTCTTTCTTGCATTTCTCGTCTTGAAAAGGGCTACCTGTGATAAGAAACAAGGATACCAAATGTAAGACGATCAAAAGTTATTTTAAGGACAAAAAGGTCAATTTCAGACCATGATTTTCTCTAAAATTGACCTTTTGTCCTTAATCACTTCCATGCATAGTAAATCTTGTAAAACTGAATCAACCACTAGCAAATTGTTCTTACCGCTGGATACTCCTTTCTGATGAAGATATTAGTGGAATAGGTGTACTGCGTTCCCTTCTTCAGAGGACACTTTAGTCCGGAGTCCTTGCAGCCATCTGGATTGGGAAGAGGGAATGGCACGGGAACTCCAGCAACAATGCCATGAACGACTGCCGTGGCACTTGAAGAGTCTTCATCTAATACAAAAACACAAGTCATACAACAATTCTTTAAGTTATTTAGTCAGTTAGTATATAGACACTAAAATATATATATGTCTGTTGTCACTCATTTTAAAGATTTTAAAAACTCAAAAGATATTTTGTTTATTTAGGATACTACTGTAAAAACTTCAGCCAACACATAGCTAGTGCCCTATGAACATAGGGCACTAGCTGTGTTAGCTATATAGGGTACTAGCTATATGGCACTAGGGCATAGTGCCATATGAACATAGGGCACTTGCTCCTGTCATCCATCGTGACAACCACTGTCTGATGGCTACGAAAAATCTGACATATTGTTGGAAAAAATTCTTCAAAGGAATAAAAATTAAAATATTTTTAAGAAGCAAGGGGTAACATGTCATCTATGTTGTTGAAATGCAGAGGTATTAAATTCTGGCTTTTTTGGTTAGCATTTAACAATAATTATTACATCATTTAAGCCAATTAGAAAGATTCATCACTGTCATAGGATAAACAGCCAGCCATTGACTTACTTGAACCACACATAAGTCTGTACTCGCATTTAGTTTGTCCATCATTAAACTATGCATTTGGGAAATGAAACGGTCTTTGTACATGTGGAGAGTGTTACAAATTCAAGTAAAAAATATAAACATCACTATGTGAAATCTGATTTTAGCCTAGCATGAATGAATTTTCATGATTGAAAACAGTTTATATAGGCAACAGTTTATTAGAAAAATATATATTATCGCAACATTGACAAACAAATTACAGATCTGCTATGACTGACTCCAACATGATATTCCCATAAAAATGACAATAAGTGAATATAGCACACCATGAAGCACATAGAACTCAAAAGAAGCTTACTGATCACGAAAGTAACGGACAGGGAGGCATTCTGTCCCTTCTTCATAACACACACCGGAACATTCTCACAGCCAACAACTGCGACAGCCGAAACTTTGCCTCTTCCCGAATCTGTAAACAAAAATGCATGTTACTTTACAACTGAAAGCAAAACTGAAATAAACTTTGCACTCACACTCAATTTGAACATCCACTGCCATTTTTAAATATTTAAAAATTCTTTTTCATTGAATTTGAGATGCATTTTACTACAGTTCCACTATTGAAGCTGCTATGAAATGGAAAAGATATATATCAGATTATTTCTGTGTAAATTATTGGCAGATGTATTATGAGTTCAAATACTTCAATTAATGTCACATGACCAGGTGCGATCTTCAAGTCACAGTGCAATAATCAGTCTAACAATTAATCGATGTCACATGACCAGTTGCAATCTCTGGCATTACTTATGATCTTGCGTGGTGTCTGCCACGTTGCTTGATGTCACTGTACTTTAATAGCCAGCAGCAAGTGACTGCAGCATGCTGAACTCGCTAGGCCCTCTGAAACTGGTTTCAATACTATTAGATTTTACGTTTATCAATTTATCTGTAGTCAGAGATGGGCAAATTACACAGTAAAATGTAATTGAATTACAAATTAGTAATTTGAAATTACAAATTACTTTTGAAAATGTAATTGAATTACAAATTACTTTAGAAATTTCTTTGAAATTACAAATTACGTAATTTCAATTACATCAAATTACAAATTACATGCATAGTGGGATCAGGAAATTCAGTCAGGAAACACATGCTTTATTTCCACTGTTTAACTAGAATAGCAACTGAACAACTTGTAAGTTGTCAATAATCGGCATATGTTTAACCTTACAGTAGGCTTGCAAAACTATACTAATGAGTTTGTGTACCAGAGCAGATGAAGGAAGTGCAGAATTAAATTGTATAAATAACATCTTAACAGTTACGTAGCTATGATTCATTAGTTAGGCCTACATGGGAGTAACCTGTCACTGGATCGGCATGTACAGCGCTCAGTTGTCTTAGCATGCAGACGTTTTGTTGGATGCTAAGACAACTGAGCGTGTGTAGCGCAACTCATCTATGTAACACGTTATGAGCTGTCTGACACATGACAAAATTGTATATCATTTCTGACATTGGCTCCAATTTTGTGAAAGCATTCAAAGAATTCATTGTTGCTATCGTTCATATCAGTGATAGTGATCAAGATAAGGAAAAGATGCTTTCAAAACTGCTCTGGTTGTGGAGTCTCTAGTTTTCTTTCAAAAGTAATTTGATTTTACAGATGTAATTTGAAATTACAAATTACATGAAAAATGTAATTCAATTACAAATTACAAATTACTTTGATCCAGAGCAACAAATTACAAATTACCAATTACAATTGTAATTCAAATTACGTAATTTCAATTACATCAATTAAATTACTGCCCATCTCTGTCTGTAGTGAAATCCTGCCAGTATGACCACATGGAGCCCAGTTTCCCATATGGAACTCATATAGACAATTAAGCCCATATCGGTTCCATCTAATGCCCTTGTAAATACTGGCAGTGATGGTCTGACAAGTTTGTTACACTGCTCAATCGCTGCTGATTGATAAATTCAGTGTTTCCCATCCTGGGTGTCGCAGAACCCAATGGCTTGCTGACATAGACTATTTTTAACACATGAAGTAGTACAGAAATAGTTGCAACACTGTGGCAGAACACAAGGAATGTTGCTCATCATTAAGATAAATAACTAACTGGCAGAAAAATAAATTAAAATAAGGCCAGGTGCCATTGACTGAATGACCTTTTGGTAAGGATGCCTTGCTTTGAATGCGGTTGGGAACCACTGGCTTTAAAATCAATACGGAATGGACTGCAGGCCGAATGAGCACTACAGTGCAGCCTTGGCATTAGTCATGTGCTAGATTTCTTTTATAAACACTCGTATGTGTATGTTACAAATTATGCTAATTAACATTAATATTTCAGTCAGCGGTCTGTCAGTACAGTAAGCGGTAAAATGCATCACATTACTAGGTAACTATTAGACATATCGGATTACCCAAGGAGTCGATATCTAGCAAGTTGGTAAAACAGTCAACAAGTCTAAGCGACTTAGTCAGTTGATAAGCATGTGACTTAGTCGACTAAGTTGTTAAGTCGGTGGCTAACTAATTGAGTCATCGGTAATTCCTTAGTGACTGACTCCAAGGACTAAGCTGTATGCAGTGGGTAGCGAATCCCCGAATGGGGAAGAAAGTGTATGTGCATGTGCAAACATAGCTCTTTGTAATATTTTCCAGATATTGAGGTCTCTTAGCTATTCTATACACGCCTCATATAGTCCGCATGCTATTCGCTTTCGGGATTCAGGTTTTGAAGATTTGGATCCTCATTGTTTTACAGGCTATCGAGCGCTTGGAGGAAAACTGCTTTTGGGGAGTCAGTTTATTTTGCATTCCATTCACTTTCACGGTTTCGGGGATTCGGGTCCGCACTAGTTCTCAGGATATCGAATGCTTGGTATAAACTGCTTCGGGATTAAGTTTATTTTGTCGTTTAATCACTTTCTGGGAATCGGGATTCGATGTATGTAGGTCATTATTCAACAATTACTTCCTTGACGAAACATGGCTAAATTACTCTGGGTTACAAATTATGATAACAATTTGTAAAACAAGACTCAATTACGCTAGATTAAACTGATCAGCCTACTTGACTTTAATATTTCACTTTCAATCCAGAGCCTACTATACAATAACAGGTGACTAATTAAGGGGCGTGTTTGAACCTGGAACTATCGCACCACCCCAATAATGGAACTTAATCGAAACCGTGGTAAGTCATCAATTCGGCTCAGTATATAGCACTTAAAGATCTTACCATCACACGACTTCCAAACAATACAGTCAATGCCCGAGAGCAAAGACACGAAGAGAAAAACACCGATCCATGACGACGTCTCCATCTTCTGTTATTAATTAAAGAAAACCGACTTTTACTCGTTTATTTATATATCGTTCACGTGGCGTGATTCACAGACCTGCATACAGTAGACTAACACAAAATGATTCGCGCCAAAAGAGGACGAATACATCGCAATATAAATAAGTACATGCCCGGACATGCGTTGAGAACTCCGCCACTGATTGTACTCTGTCAGTGCCAGTCCCAAGCCAGGATACAGAAGGAAGGCGACGCTAATGATCTCTGTAATCACACAGTGTCGTTAAACTGAAACAACTATTATGCATTGACTCGCTGTATGTCAAAATATTAAAAGGTCAAAAGATAAATAATAATCATACTAATCATATTTCTTATTTCTGACTGTAATTTCGTATCCAGAGTACTATATAAAAACATAATATACTGATTATCTTCCCTCAATTATAATCATAAATAATGGTCCAATATGTGAGACGTGCCTATAAGTTTTATTTAATCTAAACATTGTCTTAATCTAATGTTTAAACATCCAAGTTTGTCAATGTATAAGTTGCGTACTTGTCATTTCTAATGCACGAAAAGTGATTATTCTTCTGGTGCTTTACTCATTTAGCATCTCCACATACAGCTGAATAGAAAATAGTATATATCACTCTATTTTAATATATGACGAGGAAATCCCCGCGTGACTTGAGTGATGAAGAGTCACAAGACAACGTTTGAAAACACTGGAGAGGATTTTAGTGCAAGACACACTGTGCGTATAATGCGTAGGATTTCGTGTAGGGCTCAACTTAATACATGGAAAATTAAGACGACAAGCTGGATTGTGGAAATTTGATAACATACCATGCGATAGAAGTAACCGTAATATCGACATTCTAAAGCGCTGCTTGAAAGTTAAGCACAGAGCAGAACTGTTGCATTTTATTCACGATCGAGATATCGTGTGGAGGTCAAAGTCCGGTTACAGAAGAGAGAGAGACAGAGAGAGAGAGAGAGAGAGAGAGAGAGAGAGAGAGAGAGAGAGAGAGAGAGAGAGAGAGAGAGAGAGAGAGACAGACAGAGACAGACAGACAGACAGACAGAGAGACAGACAGACAGAGACAGAGACAGAGTACAGACACTCTGTGTGACACAGACACAGACACACAGAGAGACAGACAGAGGCCAGACAGAGACAGAGAGACAGAGAGAGAGAAAGAGACACAGACACAGACAGACAGACACGACAGACAGACACGACAGACACGACAGACAGACACGACAGACAGACACGACAGACAGAGAGGGATCGAGGTAGGTAGGTAGGGACTAGGGAATTGAGATGTTCTGTGATTAAGTCTGATTCCGCCTGTGTGACGAGCAATTGGAAGGCGGGGACAGGATCAGAGGTGCAAAAAACCAAACTTTTTTCAAAATGAAAAGTTGGTTTTTTGGTTTTAGTTGATTTTTTGGTTTATTGTTTTGGAGATTTTCCTATTTCGGATCATAAAACTCATAAAAATGTCATAATACGGTACCGTTCAAAATAATCAGATGCATAGGCCTATAAATGAAATTAACTAGAACAGTAGAACTGTAGAATGTCATAAAACGAAGTTAACAAAGACCATACAACAATTTCCAAAAGAGTTTAAGAGGCGACATTTTTCACATTTATAATTTTGAAATATGTAAAAAACCAAAAAACCTAAATTTGAGGTTTTTTGGTTTTTTGGTTAAGGAGATTCAAAAACCAAAACCAAAAAACCAAGCCTACGAGCAGGATGGATATTTTTATAGGGTAGGAATTCTTGGAAGAGGCCAGACTTTAGTTGGAGTGGAAAGTCTCAGTGGTGATAGAAAGAGTGAGGTAGCTGATGGTGGATGGGCGGCGATATTGGTCGAGCATCTGGCAGTGAAGGAGGTTGAGTCCACAACTCCACATGTACACACGTGCACTTATACGTGATGAGTAGATTAAAATCGTCATTATAGATGTCGTAATTAGCCCACTCGCAATTAATCATTCTAGTGAATCTATAGGCCATAGACCAACCTAATATAGTTTAGGCTGTCTACAATTATACAGGTCTGTGTATAGGCCTATTACGTCCCCAAACCAACATACTAGTGTTGGACCAATTATTGTTGTTCAACACTGACCCAACGTGACTATGCTGGCTAGGTCTGGTAGCTTACACCTGCCGATCACCAGCTTGTGCCTGTGAATATGTATCCATGTGATGTGACTGATGTCCAAATTACTTCCTTAACGTGTTTTCTGCATGTTCAGTTTTCTTCTAAGGAGATTCGGTAGACAACCCAGGCCTTTGCTGCACCACAGTAATAATTATGTCTAGGCCCCATGGTATATTTTTATGAGGGCTATAATTTTTGAAATTACAGTTGTAGCCTAGTAGGTTGCAGCCTATTAACATATTGGATATTTATGTCTGCTACGGGCATTAAGTGTATGCACATGCGCACAACTATATAATATAATTATGTGCATGCTCTTGCAAGAATGCACTTGATTATATGCGTACATGTATACATGCAGCACAGTGGTCTGTTCAGCAGCACACTAAGTCTGTAATCACAACCCTGGACCCAGGATGAAGTACAGGAAACCGATGAAGTTGATCAAGCATATGCATGTACTCCATAATATTGAAGAAGCCAAGCAGCAGAATTCATAACTGTGGAGAGACCATAGAAAATAGTCTATGTTATGCCAGCAAAAGACGAATTGCAGATATCAACATGACCAAGTAAAAGTGCTTGTACCCAAGCATCGAGAGTGGGTTTCAAGACAGTGTATTGGACAACTCTTAGACCTATTGTCTGGGGCGATAGATAGCAGGAAGTATTTAAATCGTCATTTATGGAAAAACAAATTATACTCTTAATGTGCATAAAAACTCTAGTAAGATGTCAGGAAAACCAAGGTATTTGCCTTGTTAAGCAAGTGAGAAAAATGCACACACAATCCACTAAACCTTTCTTGTAAGTTAGTATCTGGATAAGCATTATTGTTCTGTTGGATCTGATGTTTAAATACTTTTCATGTTTTAAATTCTCATCCCTGCCTTTAAGGCTTCCTGATGCTGGCTTATTTAAGAGATTTAAATCTCGGGCTAGCACGGTCCATACATGGTTACCTTAAATGGCATTTATTCAAATGATGCCAATTAAAATGGGCAGCTCTGGTAAAAGGATCTAAACCTAGATCAATTCATTGAAAAATGAGCAGGGTCGAGGCCATACAGTCGCTATATAAAAACGGGTACCATTCTCTGCCAATCCATGGACATTAAAAGAACCCATATGTGCTCTATATGGGTAAAAGAACCCATATGAGCATACGAGTCCTACATGGTATCATGTGGGCATGCTGGCAGAGATAAGTTTCTGCATTATTAACAATTAATTACCTGGGATTCAGTCCTGGGTGTAAAAGGCTCTGGAATATGCAATGGCTTTATTCTATGTGGCCATATAACTTGTAACAAAATTCCCAACACTTTAAATACTGATTAAGTCAAACAACAAGATAAATGCAAAAGTTTGTTTTGATTTCTCATCTGAAGATAGATTACACAATTCACTTAAAATTGTCTCATAATAAAAAAATACACAAATATGAACTGAAAAAAAATTTGATTACATATTATAGACACCTGAGGAACAGTCAAGATTCTGGCTATTAAAATGAACTTTTCAGATTTTGATTTTAAAATATTCCATTCACAAATAAGTTAATGGGAACAATGAGATATGACACGCATGTATTAAACTTTTGACCAGCATACTTTCGGTTGTCCTTAAACCATCTGTATATTCCTTCAACTACCATACGCTGTCCAATTCTGCAACCAGCATATTACCTATCAGTAAACCCTATTCTCGAGCAGCATTTAAAATAATAGCACAGATTCAATTACTTGACTAGTTCTCTGTGACTCTGATGTGGGCAACAGATATTTACCATATACTATGGCACCCGAGAAAAATATTTTAAAAATATTAGAAACATTTGCAGATCAGCAGTGCACACACCTGCTTGCATACACAAACTAAAATGATAGCAGCCAGCAGTAGATCATTTTGAAAAGCAGAACAATGAAACAGCAGTTTCATTGTTCAATTACAAAAAGAGATGAATATCAAAACATGGAATGAATGACTTCATATATCTTTCGGACTATAGCAGTTCATTCTTGTTTACAGCTTCCTCAGAAAGCTCAGATTTCTTGTGTCTTGTTTGTTTCCAGCGGCAATCTGCACAGGGACCTCAACGCAAAAGAGATCGCTGCCGTTCTGATCCTTAACTTCGTACTTTACAACCAGTTTCACCTAAAGCACACAAAACAACTATCACAACCAAACCTGTACAAACGTATAAAAATCAACAAAGAGCTCTATATTTCTCTTCTATTTGTATACATGGAGTGAGAAAAGTGGCTTGGCTTGTCATTAGCTATCAGTTACTGCTTCTGTCAAGTCCACAAACACTGGCTTGTCAGATGAGCCACTAATTCAGACAGGAAAGGCATCCATAGAATACTATCCCAATTTTTGCCAGAGACCAGTAAGTAATTTTAACAGCTTCAATGAGAAATGTTTAATTTTAGATAAAACTTTACAGTGAATTTTGTTTAACCAAATTGTATCATCAATAAGCAAATATTAATTAAATGCTCTGTCATAAAAAGCTGCATCAGGAAGAACAGATTGCTTAGCCAATAGTCATACATGCTTAATCAGATCGAATCCCCTATTTCGCCAGCTTGTTTGATCGTTCAGAGACTGGTCAGTATCTAAAGAGGCCAGCTGAAAATCGTCATCATCATCATCATTGGAAAAGTATTTACACTATTGTGCGTAATTGTAGCTGTCATGGTGAAAAAGAGGAAATGGGATCAGACTGATTTAAGCATTTCGGTTTTGAATGGAAGAAGAAAGGGTAAGCACAGGGCTAGTCAACAGACACCAAGAGTTGGAGAAAGTTCTGTTTTCATGAAGTAACTAGGTAAACCTTCTCTCAGCAGCCAAGTGAAAATACGTATGTGCTGTACACTGACTTCCTAAGAATTTCACAAACATGACGTTTTACAGAATATTATTTAAATAAGCAGAATAAATGAATATGTATATAACCAGACCAGATATCAGGCAAATAAAACCGTTGTGAAATCGCTTTTACCTTAGGATACTTAGGTGAGACGTAAACGTTGTTTACGTAGGTGTACTGAGTTCCAGAGACAAGTGGACAGGACATTCCAGAGTTCTTGCATGCATCTGGGTTGTCCAGAGGGAATGGCACAGGAATGCCCATCACAATACCATGGACCACGGCTGTGGCACTTTTGACAGCTTCATCTGATCACATCAAATAAATTCTAATCATATCTCAAGAATACATAGTCAAATATCTACATCTGATTCATTATAAAACTAGGTAACCTTGGTTTTTCTTGTATCGCTGTTACAGGGTGGAGGGAACAAAATAAAATGAAGGCCAAGAATCATGAAAAAGTTGAATATTAGCTGTGCCTTCAACATATCTCGTCAAAAGCACATTCAGAATCGCCTCAGCACTCAAAAAGTTTTCAAAGCACTGAAACCTTGTAGCAACACTACGCCAAAGCAAATTTATGCAGATCTACCACAAGACCATTCTAGTTAGATGAATGTAAATGAAACAAGCAGTTTGATTCTGGGTTCTTGAGCCAGCTAAATGTCAGACAGGATGAAAAGTCTGCTGCACATAAGTAGGTGTAATGCCCGGTCAGAACTGCATCAAATTCTTTAATTCCATGCATGGAAGAACAAGCAGCCATTACGTCACAACCAATGGATACAGCAAACTACAGGAAAGACTCGGCACCATTGGTCATCTATAGTGTTATGGTAGCATCCACCTGATAAAGGTAGAATGCTTGAAGAAGATTGTGACATTGTCTGCTATTCAACTAATTGTAGACCGATTATACAATTTAGGCAGCATAGCAAGTCACTGTTTCAGTATTTGTAAAGCAATCAAATGCAAGTGTATATTAACCAATATGAACATAGAACATCTTAAAGCCATATTTGCACAGAACATTTAAAGCCATATGTAAAGCAAATACTTCTCTTATCAAAACCATTCACAGTACAGACCACAATGCTTCCTAACATAATTCAACAAATGGACTATTAATTTAAATGTAGCCACACTTGAAACAACATCAAAGTAAACTGACTTTATGATGATCCCATTAAGACATAAAACATTTGCTGATCAATATTATTATTTAATCATAATCAAAACCAATTATTAAATTAAATTAAATTTTGAATTGCATGAAAAGTAGAACTTCTAAGAAACTTACTGGAGACAAAAGTTACTGAAAATGAAGCGTTCTGTCCCTTCTTCAAGTTACATATCGGATCACTCTCACAACCGCTGACCTTGACATCGCTAACTTTACCTGAACCTGAAATAACAAAATGGATATTTCTGAATTTAAAAAAAAATGTGTTCAATAACTTGAACAGTTTGAGCAGCGATTGCTTAGAGTGCCATTGATAAAGTATAGCACAGCCTTTTCTGATTTCATAAATCTATGCATAGTAACACAATCAGCATCAACTACAAACACAGAATTATTTTTGCTGATTTTTTATCGCATATTTTTCATGGCATCTGTAATGGTTTTCAAATGTTGTTCATATGAATGTCAACAAAATCTGAGCCACTTCTGAAGCTGTCCATCCACTTCCATAACAGAAAGAGCCTAAAGTAAAAAATATTATTTTTTACATCACTTGATGGGCGGGTTGCTTAGCCTGTGTCCCATACCCGCCATAGACGGCTGTACACCACTGAAATAAATCTATTGCCATTGCTTCATTTAATGGCGATTTCGTGAAACTGTACAACTCACAAAAAGGCCAATTGAAGCTTAAAACGTATTACTGTGTGGTGCTAGAGCAACATCTAATGATCTACTCCTCAAAACTTACTGCTTCAAAATGTTAGCAGACTGCTTGTACTACATACATCTGCCTACACCTCTGAGGTTTTTAAAATGGCATTACATAAATATTTACATATGATATTATACATAAACTTTCAATACATACATACATACATACATTTACTATAAATGTAAAAAGGTTGGCTGGATTACGACAAGTTATATTTCTAATTATGGGTTAATTCACGAAACCATAATTTTGGTTGTATCAAGCCATGGAATGCCATATTGTCTATTATTGGGAGCTGGGAGCGCTCCTGAGTAGATTTCTTGAAGGGGCGCTATATAAAAACCCAGATTGAATGAATGAATGAATTGGATGTTTACGGAAATATCCTTCCTGAAGGGGCGAATAGTATGACATGAATTAAAATCTTAACTTGAGATCGGCAGACTGGACAAATCATCTTTCCAATCGGGTTCTACGGACAAGTTCTCGGCATTCACTCATACGCTCGAGGTAACATACATAACACTATGATCTCGTTGGTGGTATACTGGTACAGTTTCCAACATGACACAGAATTAAACAGTGACTATATTCAAACAACAGATTGAGGTCTTACCGCCACACAACTTCCACCGAATACAGTCAATGCCCGACAGCAAAGACACGATCACGAAAACGCAGAAACAAGCCGTGGATCTCATCTTTTCTGTCGATCAGATTCTGACTGTACTCTGTCTCCAATTGCTCTTCCGTAAACATATAAACAATTTCTGCGCATGGCGTGATTCGCAGACATGAACGCAGTAGAGCGACAGCAACCCGACGGAAGTAACGACTCAAATAAATTTCAACGTACTGAACGGTACTACCAAAACACGAGTAATAAAGTAAATATTTTTAAATTAATGGTTTATTGTTATTCGTGATTATCGATATTTATATTTTATGACATTTATTAAAATTAATTACACCGGAAGTTAGTCTAGTTAGACTCTACGACGAGGTAGAGTATTGGTCTTACGATCTCTGTCTTGTGACTTGGATCACATGATAGCTAATAATGATTAGCACAACAATCCGCCCTGCATGCTTTGAATGGGATGTTCAAAGCATGCAGGGCAAGGCGGATAGCACGGGGATGAGTGTGCACGCGTGCAGAGGTGGGACAAGTGGCGATGTATCACTCGTGGCAATGGTACTACAACTGCTAAATCACATGTGAAACTGGGATAGATCGCTTATGTGTAGCGGGACATTATTCCTTTCTCGTCCTTTTCAATGGGATATGGGCCTGCTTGAAGAAGAATCCTCGTCTCAATTTAAGCTACCAGAGGGACACAGTATCCGATTGGTTTAAGACTTGTAAGACGGAGAGTAAGGTTTCGAGCATTCCCTGTGACGCGTATGTGTAGGGACCTGAGCAAATCTCAAGTCATTGTAGTTGTAATTGAACATTTGTATAGAGCCACTCAGAGATTCAGAGGCGCTCCCGACCCTATGACCCAGGTCAGTGCTGTCTCTAACAAATAAGATGGTCTTCAGGCGTTTCAGAAACAGAGGAAGAGAAAGGCTGAGGAGCTCAAGACGCATTCACTCAAATATATTGGTCGATCAACCAAGCAGATAGTGGAGCGCTGAATAGGCCTAATAAATTACCGAATTCTTGCACTATGTTTAAGTTGCCCGTACTGCCATTGTGTGTAATTTGACGCTGTTTAAGATGTTCGATAAGATATCTGTGAATATTCACCAACGCCGTATAAATTGAACGGTATAGATAAATTATTAGATAATGTCCTATGTTGTATTAGGAATTAAAACCGATCGAACTCACTTATTAATTTTAAGCTTGACGTATCCTTAATACTTAGGTCTTTTAAGGTTTTGACGTGACATCACATATGACGTAATTCACCGCAAACACTAAGAAGATAAGATGGCGTCAACCTCGTCGACTGATCAAATTGTTTATACCTTCGAGTCTGTTGAATTCGGGGAGGGTGAAGGTTCTTTCTTTGGTAAGGTGCATACGAAGAGTTCATTTTGTCATTATTTGTATAGTCGTCTGTTTCGAACAACATCAAGTAACAATCGATTGACAAAAATCGACTGAGCACCGTTAATTCGCGCGCGTCACGTGCATCATTTACTCCGAAAATTTATATAGCGCCCCTCAGAGGTTCCTACTCAGAGGCGCTCCCTGCGCTATTTTAGGTTCACCCAGCGTTTAAAGTGGCTGGTAACGGCGCTCCCACTGCTCTCGAAAGACTCAAAGGTCTTTCCCTGCGTTCCCACTGCTCACCATGCAATGGAACCCTGGTAACACGTGCGTTCCAACTTCCAATAAAACTCTTATTCGGAGTTCCCACTGCTAATTAACACAAAGCACTTTAACCACTGGTTTCACTACAAATTTACAGAGCATCAATCGATTAGGCCTAGGCTACGTTAAGCAAGTTGGGACTGGTGGCATAATTATGTGGAATTTTGATCCGTGGGTTGAATTGTATGCACGATGTAAAATCGCAGTTGCGGATTCTGTGAAAGTGACACAACTTGTTTGATCCCAACGGTTTGGTTGTCTTGACATCAGGGGTTAAAGTGGGTGGGAACGGCGTTCCCACTCCTCTCGAAATTCCTTGCTTGGGTTCCCACTGCTCACCATGCAATGGAACCCTGGTAACGCTTGCGTTCCAATAAAACTATTCTTCGGAGTTCCCACTGCTCACCCAAAGCACTTCCTAGTGACATTGAGGGCCTAGAGTAAGCTTTTGCATCAGCCGCAGAGGAACAGTTTCTGCAAGACTGTTAAACCAGTTGGAGACCTCATCAAGCACATTACGTTGATTGTAACTATATATATTTATGAAGCACCGTTTCAAGATAAACTAATCATTACACTAGCCTAAGAAAAAGCCATTACGTAGGCTAGCCCTGACACTGACAGGGTATGAGCCTATGAGGTGTCACTGTGTTGGTTACTTCACATTTTGTTTCGTAGCTTTGGCGTATGAAAGTGGGCAGCCAGCCCTTACCCTTGTCACTTGAGCCAGAGGGTGCAAGTAGAGCAGAAATCTTGAAACAAGTTTCTGCTCACTTGCTAAAATTGCTGAAAATTTGTGACAGCCTTGCACGCTAACTTACCTTGTTACCTTGTGCTGTCAGCTCTTTGAACTCTAGCGACCTTCATGATCAAGCCTCTCCATTTCCTTCTGTCTGCCGTCGCATCTCTCAGTTCTGCCAAGTTCATTCCAGTTGTTTCATGTATCTCATCCATCCACTTTTTCCTTGGTCGTCCTTGTTTTCTCCTTCCCTCTCCATATGCTAACATCATTTCCTTTTCCAATCCATCTGATCGCATGACATGACCAAAGAACCTCAACTTTGCTCTTAGCACTGTTTGTTGTAGTGTCTCTTCCTTCTCAATTCCGATACTCATGCGCACCCAATCGTTGGTCCTTTTCTCTTTCCATGATATTCTCTGCATCTTCCTCCATATCCACATTTCGCATGCGTTAATCTTTTTTCTCATTTTCTTGGTCATTGTCCATGTCTCGCTGCCGTATGTTACTGTTGGTATGATCAATGCATGATCAGAGCCTTCACCAATCTTTTTTTCGTGTCTATACTCACATGTTTGTCCTTCCATATTTTTTCCAGACCATTCATTGCAGTTTTTCCTATCGCTACTCTACGATTTATTTCCATATCACACTTTCCCTCTTTTTCTATTACTGATCCCAAAAACGTGAAGCTAGATACCGTTTCTATTTCCTCTCCGTCTACTTCAAAACTGTCCTCCTCCTCTGTTGTCATGATCTTTGTCTTCTTTATATTGAAGTAAAGTCCTGCTTTCTCACTTTCACTCTTGAGCCTTCTTATCAGTTCTACCAAATCGTTTTTTTTACCCGCCAATAGTGTTGTATCATCAGCGTATCTCAGATTGTTCATTGTTCTTCCCGCTATCTTTATTCCTTCCACAGCCTCATCCATTCCCGCCTGCCTCATTATCCTTTCAGCGTACATATTAAATAAGAAAGGAGACAGAATGCATCCTTGCTGCACTCCCTTCCTTATCCTGAATCTGTCAGTATCTCCATATTCAGTCCTTATCACCGCTATCTGGTCTTCGTACAGAAGACCAGATAGTTAGCACGCTAACTACTAGACTATAATGCACCTACAGCCCATACAATATCAAATTTAATTAAATAATAAACACATTGACCACTGTTTAACTATTTAATGACTTTTTATGGTTTCATGTGTTAGGGTTAAGGCTGAACCAAGGCACCAAGTATGATGTTACTTTGAAGGCCAACATGTGTCTTTCAAGCTTTGCCCTGGATCCTACAACAATGGGAGGTAGGTAACACAGATAAGATGGTCTTGTGTGTTTGAAATTTATAATTATGTGTAAGTTATTGTAATTCTTACAGTAAAAAGATAGAGACAGAAAATGTATACAGAAAGTCATGAGACAGAAATCAGATGAACAAAAATACAGACAGAGAAGAATACAAATAGCTGCACAGTTAGATGTTCGAATTGCTGTTCCGTAAACATAAACAATTTCTGCGCTTGGCGTGATTTGTTTCAACTTGCTTACAGTTGCTTGACTTAAAACTGTTTTCTCTGACCATCGGATTTCAACTGTGCTACTCCAGCAGACTGAATTTACTACGATTCACTTGAAATGACCATACATTGATTCCTTGTGCCTGGTGACAAGCACTGATAACAGTGCTACAGAAGTAATTAAATTAGATTAGAATGTGTTTATGTATCAAAGCATTTATATGGCACCTTTAAAGAAGATCAAGATCACTTACAATGAAACCTATTTCTAATGTTCCTTTGAAGACATCTCAGAGGCAGTAAAAACCTAAGTTTAAACTATTTTCAGAAGACGAGCATGTGACGTTGTGGATCAAGACAGACGAAGAATTTGCATTGTGCAGCCTGACGAGGAAGTTTCCCCAGTACCATGCAAAGTTTTATTTTGCAAAAGGGAGCCAATTCACCCTCTTCTTGAAGGGACAAGGTAATTGTTTAACCATTAATAACTACATTATTAGTGTTTTAAAGTCGTCATAACCTCCTTCACCGTCATCACCACCATCTTTTACCTTGCAGGAGAGATTGTTCAAAATAACAAGTTATCACCATAGGATATTTCTCCGTTCAGGTTTATAGTTGTTGCCCAGTGATCGGTAATGATAAGCATGATGATAACGTGTATAATAATTTGCTTGAACGTGTCTTTGAGGTTGCCAGTGTCACTGCCAGTGACTTAAAATTTATGAAACTAATTATGAACGAGAACAACCAAATGGGTAGCATTACCCAGAAGGGAAAGTTTGCTGAACTGGTGCACAGATGCTTTGTGTGAGCTAGGCTAGTAATAATGATGATTGTCATAGTGAATAAAAGTAAAAGTAATGCAAGTAGTTTCTTAAACTAGATTAAATTGTCACACTTTTGAGCTAATAGGTGAAGAGCTGAATTGGCCTATTGATCCAATTCACAGGGTTGAAAGAAGCTAATTTGTCAGCTGACTGACTTCTTAATGGACTGTGATGAAATTTGATTGATCAGTGAGAGATTTGTCTGCATTTGTTTTAGGTACGGGGTATGTTTGCGGCTACAAAACAGCTCATGCAGTGTATGACAGCAACTAAGAAAGCAGCGGAGCAGCAGATTAGCAACCCAATGCTTTTAACTCAACCCAATGTTTTTCTATGTTTAAGAGCTTAAAAGCAAATTTGTTAATTGACTGACTTCTTAATGCTTCAATGGCTTATAGTTTATTAAGCCGTTCTGTAAATCGTATTTGCAGGTTCTCATGATGTGTGTCTGAGATGGTTCTTTAAGGGAAAAGATTACTGATTAGTAATAGTTGCATTGTTTTCTTTTGATGAGAGTAGGCTGCATGTCTACAGTTAGTGCTACTCTGAGATTTGCTTGTAAATTTCAGTTGGTCAGTGTGACAGCCGTGATGATCTAAGTTTTGTCTTAACAAGCGTAACATTTTTTAATATGCTTGCTTGCATATGTACGAACTGTCAAACACAACATTCGAGCACAAAGTGTTCACAAATTAGTGACAGTTTCTGGGCAGTTGCTGATAAAACATTTTCACATCTGTACAATCATGTGAATTTGGTTTTCAATGCTGTTTTACACTGCAAATGAACCAGCTACATTTGTTTAAAACTTGGAAGTCACAGGATTGCTCCAATGGATTGCTGAGCAGCTGAAATTGGTCCTCTGTCTAATTCTGAGAAGCATTTCCAAATGCAACATGCATGTCTGCCACCTTCCTTGCACATTTAGAAGAGTTGAAATGCGGTTTAATGTTTTTGGCATGATGCTTATCTTCAGATGTTTAAAGTGGTCGTGAAAAATGCCCTTGCACAAACTTTGACTATCTAACTGCCACAATAAATGTACAGCAAGGTACATGAAACTTAAAAGTTTGAAAATTAAGTTTGCATACCATACTTGTAATTGAGCTGTGGTGTAGATTCACCTCTGTAGCAAACGTTTTTGTTTTGAAAGTTATTTTGTTTATAGTTTAAAACCTCATGCAGAATTGTTTTTGTAAAGCAGTACACGCAAACCAATTGCAGTTGATCTTGATAAGTTGATTTTAACACTCTGAAAAGTAAATTCTTGTTTATAAGCACATACATGTAGAATTATGTCAAGAATTTCATGTTCTACGGTAATTCATATTGGTTTTACGCATTGTCCAGTTGTTGCTGCTCCATTTTGATACAAGTTTGTGAATATTATTGTAATTGGTCTTCAGTGTAGCAAATATAACACATGTTTCTGCATCGTTTTCATGTATGATACCATGTAGCCTATGGACAGTATGGGTATGCACTGTGTTTCTTAATAACACAAAAAAGAATCGAATGTCACAAAGATACTTTTTTATACAACTTAGATGCTATGACTGTAAGAGGTTGTACTGCATTTAGTCTACTGATGAATGGAAACTAAATAATCGGACATTGTTTTATTTTTCTACATTGTGCAAGTATATAATTAGTGTTATAAATAAATAAATCTTCTGATCACATTGATTATTGTCAAGAATCAGAATACAGCAAAGGCTTTAATGGTCACATTCAAAACCAACCAAACCTAAACAAGTTGTGAACTAAGCTGTTTAGCCCAAAACACACAATGGAAGCCAGCTTAAACCACTATAATCAATAATTATTCTGATGAACACCTGTGTTCTGATCTAGCTAAAGTATACACTCTTGATTAATAAAGTACAGACAAACCAAAAATGTTCCAATCCAAAACATCAGTATTTTATAGTGTTTGTAATTGTCTCCATCAAAGCCAAGCCACAGTAAACAGAAAGATGATTGATGGTTGAATTAAAAAGTCAGAAATCAGGTACAACAGAAGGAGTGCAATGATAATTATTAGACATCAGTTAACTGTATGCAAATACACAGTCATGCTTCCCGCTGCTGTAATGTGCATTACACAGATACATTGATATGTTACAGTTTAAAAAGCGCCTAACACTTGTCATAAAGGCACGGTATACAGCTGAACAATAAACACCACTTACCACAGCTACTTTTTACACTAAACTTAAAACCACACACCTATTTACCAGTGACAGTGCATTCTGTATCTAAAAGTATACAAACACTTTTTGTACATTTGTATATGTAAAACGTTCTATTTAAAAGTTTTGAAAATCAGGTTATTCACAGGCCTATAAAAACTATTGGTCAGTCCCCTACAGCTTTTAAGATGCAATATCTGCATCTTCCATGGATGAGAGCCGATGTGCATGTCTAAAGTAATGAACAGAAGGGTTCATACAGTGCCCATAAAATGACTTCTGGGTACTCAGAAGTGCTCTGGCCTCTTCATATACAGACCCATTAGTGTCACAAGTGCTATTTTCAGACTTGCCTACTTCCAAACATCTTTCATGCCAGGAACACCTCCATAGATGTCCATAGTATTGTTTTACAGTATTAATAATTCATTTTTACACTTCCGTTTCACTTCAAACATGTGTATCACTGAACCGAAATGTAAAGAAAAATATCAGCACACAGCCAACAAGTACAAACATATGCAAATTAAAGCGAATTTCTCAAAAGAGTACAATTAAGAACAATGAAATCAAATACATGTACTACATAATAATACTCTCATTGGTGCCAAGAAATTATTTTTGAGATGATGACAGATGATGTCATTTCTGGCCTTCAACAATGTCGTATTGGACCTTGGATAAAATTATTCGAAATGTACCTCTTTTAATAAAAGCTTATGGTCATTACTTTCTGTTTTACCCTGAAGTACAAAGGATCCAAAGGTGATGTCAAACCAAGTCAAAGGGAAAACTACTATTTTATATGGGAAATTCATAAAGATTATTTGCTCTGAGATCACTATGGCATTTAATTTGCAAATATAATAAGCCAAAGACTACAATTTAACATGCAGCAGCAGACTGCCCACAGCACCAATTTTATTGTTCCATCCAAAACTAATAGAAAGTTCACACATATTGGTGCATTCTGATTTTCTGTTTGATCATTTGTGCTATATACATTACAAGCATTGCAATCAAATGCAAATTTACCAGTATGTTAAGCAAGAATCTTTGGCAACTGCGTTACTGCAGGACTAAATTTAACCTTGTAAAACTGAACATAATTCAAACTTCTGCTGCTCTCAAAATATGACAGATATTCACACTTGCACTTTAAAATTTGCGACATAGATGTGTTGTCAGCTTCACTCAGCCAGACAACAGTGGCAAAAACTCTGAGACACTGTATCTCTGACTTAAAGAATCACCTTAACGCTTTAACAACAAGCTGCATTGGTTTCTGAGTCATTTTTGGTACATGCTCATCAATGAAAGTTAAAGTTACTGGGAAATGAGTGAGACCCCTTTAAGGTTTTCTAGAGTAACGTTCATCAATGTTGGGTCAACTATGGGTTTCAATTTATCGTGGGAAGGAAGCCATTGAGATTCTTGTGAATTTGTAACTGGATTTCAAGGAGGTACTCATTGTGAATATACTGCATAAGAATGAGATCATGTTCTAAAGCCGAATTAAAATTGAAGCCCACACTAGATCAGAAGTTGCATTGCAATGAGCCAAGTTATAAGATAGCCTAAGAGTATGCATATATCTTTTCCCAATTCCCATTATATGTGTTGTCCCATTTATATTTAACAAATATACAGATAAACCCGGGAATGGGTGAGCACACCCTCCTTTGTCTAAAATTCTGACAAACTGTCAAACCCCACTTTTTCAATAGACCTTGAGTCTGAGAGTTAACCATTACTGTAACAACTCATACTTCTCACATAAAAACAGTCCAACTTCACTTGTACATTTTGATAAATACAAAGCAAATGTCTGAGTCACTAACAGCCGAGCTCATCTGAAGTTTCTATGTAGTTTGCAACTTTATCTTTAAGAATATGCAAACTATACCTTAACACGGATCAAACACTCAAGTGTAAATTACAGAAGTCCCAAATTTGTTACTGTGCCCTTTGAAATCTGTGTTCCTAAACCAGCTTCAACCTATGACACAGTTCTCAAACAACTTCAAAGATCAATACAGTTTTGTGATGTTTCTAAATTATGAAAATGTCTTGAAAAATCTTAAAATGAGTAGTCTGTGGGGTTCTTGGGCTTTCCCAAAAACAGTCCAAATCACTCTTTCAAAAGCAGACACTGCGAGTAAAGAAGACACAAAGGCACGTGGGTTAACCATCCACTGACTGCATTGAAAATGTCCAATATAATGTAACATGAAGACATTTATATAGCACTTTTGTAGGCTTCTCAAATGCTGTACAATAGCTGTTAGACAATAAATACCCCACTCACCACCAAACACGCTACTTCTCTGGTGGCTGCATTTGTTGGTCCAACACTCAGCCAGAGTTGTGGGCCCAAAGAATGTAGTTGCCTGGATCTGGTTTATTTCTCACATTTACAGACATCTTCAGATCTAATCTGGAGGCTTGTAAAGCGCCATTATCATAAGAAATAAGGCATCTACTGGTGGTTTCTTTTACATGAAACCACGGTCTATAATTGCAATACGCTGGAAGTATGCAGACAAGATCTGAGAGTTCAGACAGGTCAACATCTTAAATGGAGGTAATAAACTTTAAACTCTGCAAAAAACAGCATAGCAGAGCTTTTTGGGGTCTTCTTCATGCCTAAGAAAATTAATCATTACAACTGACAAATGACGCTGTAAATAAGTCATTTGTGAGGTTGAATGGTGCTATATAAAAGCAGCCGGATGCGTATATACATGCACTGTCTTCCAAGTTTTTTTAATCGCTACATGAGTAAATTGAGTATCATCCTTAATCTTGTCAAAGATCTAACCCAGACTTGCATTTCTGTATGATTTTGTGCATAATATTCAAAATTTTCATTACTTTTGTAACCTACAAGTTCTCTACTCTTGCAAATTCTATAGCATAAAGCAGCAACTGATTGGTGCACCCATGCTTATCTGCACCAATGCCTCTCAGCAATCTGGTCAGTTCCACGTGGTCAATCGGATGAGACAAAGAGCAGTTTAAGACCACCTGGATTGTCAAGAAGCATCTTAATATGTAAAACGAAAAGCACTACGCAACACAATAAACTGAGATATGTGCCAAACAAAATACTGCAATACTGCAACAGAAAACACATACACATGGCCTGAGCAATTTTATAGAATTTAATAACTCACATCAGGCTCCATCACAGTACAGCACAAACAACCAGGCGCAGCTCAGTATTTAACGTAAAGCAACGTTGACTAGCACGGCAGTTAACCAAGAAACCGAACCACAGCCAACTCAGCTATGTTCGGCAACAAAACAGACGCCACAAAAACTATTCTCACTGCTTCCACAACACTACACTAGCCCATTCTGAGTCACTACAATTCTACCGTATCACACACTGATCGTTAGGTAACTCATCTCAACCTTGGTATCGTACTCGCATTTTTGTTGAGATCAAAGCTGATTATTCCAATTGTCTGACCTGCACAGTGTCATCAACAAGTCCCCAATACCGTCACATTTGCTGGGCCTCATATTTCGCCTGTGTTGAGCCACTAAGACAACTGGTGACAAGCTATAGGATCAATATGGGTTCAGCTAAAATGGATGAAACCCTGTTCAGGAAGAAGGCAGTCTAATAACAAGTACACCATAATCACACAACCACACAACAAAAGCATAATATGCCGACGATTCTAGCTTCACAGCAAATTTACAGAGAATAAACCATTGTGCGACTATGTGACTGTACGTAAACAGTACATGACTACAGAAATCACAAGCTTTCACTAACTATACAAACATTCATGCAAAAAGAACAGAAGATGAGAAGTCAACACACTATACAGTTTAACAACAATTCCTAGAGGTGCAAACTCCAAACACCACAACTTATACATTGTCTCATTCTGTAAGAAACACAGCTTCATCGTCTAGGAAATCTAAAATCATAAAAACCAACATTTCATAGACGCCTATATCTGTTCATAATATCCTACATCAGAGTTTGTAGTTAACTCACACAATTTCAGTATTTACTTGTAAAGCGCAAAGCAGGCCATGAATTCATTTGGTTACAACTGCTCACATCTGGAGAGCATCATTCCATCCTTTATTGGACAGGTGCTTTGAAGTGCATTTCTTAAATTGAACACTGTCGTTTATAGGGCCACTGACATATTCTCTATATCACAACCTCATGGTTGAATGCTGGTATTGATAACATGATTCAAGCAGCTACACAGCTACACAGAATCGAGCCTGTTCACTACTTGGTTGGGGTGAACATCCATGGAATACCATGCCACCTGGCTTTTCGCTCAGCCCTACATCTTTTTGAAGTATAAGTTGATAAAGAAATGAGAAGTTGATAAAAATGAGTACCAATTGAAGTTGGGCGTTAAAAAATCTAATGTCGTCAGATTTCTATGTTAATGTTTATACCTCAGTTAAATAATTTTCAATCTCAGGACAATGTTTCTAAAGAGTTTCTGTAGAAGCGTGCATGCTGCACACAAGCATGTTAACTCCTCATACGCACACCTCGCCAGTCTGTATTCACATGGAACATCACTTATGCACAAAGCATTAACTTCTAGCTCTGACTTTTCTTACTTTACATACTTCTTCTGGATTCATATAACACTTCATATAAATGTTTGAACAGCTGTTTGGGCAATGTATTATAATACACCCATACTTTAAATGCTGTACTTAGCAAGCTATTATCATGCATTTAGACCAATAAACATACAATATTCTACAATATTTTAATCAACGACAATCATATCAAACCTATACACACCAGTTACTACCAAAACAAAACTTGTGTCAAAATTATCTGCATTTCAAACAGATGTTTAAGAGCTCTTCATAAACACCTGAATCAAAAACATTTACACTTATGTATTCAAAACAAGGTATCTGTACTGATATATTAATAGTGGACTACATACAGCATTGGCTTTCACTGACAAACTGTTGTCAATACATCAGAACAAAAAATCCCATACAACTGAAATTTCTTATAAAAAACATGATATGTTGACACTTGTCAAAATGGATTCACATGACCTACACTACAACCGATTGCCTATAAGCGTTCATAATTACCTGGGCTGTACCTGCAAGCCGAATGGCTCGGAAATATATGAATCTAATGTAATGGCAAAATGCCAAAAATCTGAATTTCATAAAACATCTAATAACTGCCGTTAAAAATTGCCAAAGTACCCATAAAAATAACACGATTGTAAAATATTTAGAGTTGCAGCTCTACCCAGAAAACCTTCCATCGTAAATGGCAAACAACTTGGCATTCGTCGTTACTCTTACGAACATTTGTACAAAACATGATCGTGGTACGAATTTCACATACACAATTAAAACAACGAAATACAAGTGGATACAAATCGTCTGTACATGCACGTCGTACGACGTGCACAGATAGACTTGACAAAATCAAAACCAAAACGGAAACATCTTCGTCCGAACTCCAAATTCTTTCACAATCGTATTTCTAAAAACTACAGCACAGTTGAAGCAAAGTTGAAACCAGCTCACAACCCAATCCACAACGTACTGCAATTTCCGCAATACCTTATAGCTTTACAGCTGGCTAGCTAACCCGCTGACCTGAGAGACAAAAATGTTGATGTGTCTCCCTTCAGAGGCTATTTGTATTTCTTCTAATGCTCGACATTGTTACAGCCACCCACGACTGAATGACCTCAAGTTCAACCACAGAGTAGTTAGTTCACACGTGACCAGGTTTCAGTCAATTTGCTGGAAATGCCTACAACAATTCACTGTGGCTGGAGAACCCGGTCAAAATTCAGCAAACTCTTTAGCACACTTTTCTGTTGACGAGATGCGCAACGGCTCCTCTTCGTATTCTTCGAAGTTGCTGGAATCGCCTGCACCTTTACACTTTGGCAAGAAAGGTGCCTCAACCTACACAAATCAAATGGAATAACTGTTTATTACAAAGAACACAATTTATCTTGTAAGAACAGAATTCTGCAGCAGCTCTGTGTATGGATGTGCTCATCTAGCCTAACCTACTGTAAAATCTTCTCAGCAATGAATTTAATATTACACAAGGTACTGTTAGATGATTAGAAGTCTTCCACAATGCACGACAAACTATGGAATGCTGTTGAATCATCTGTTGCACACAGATGAAACAGCTACTCTCAATTAACTTTAGCATGACTCAAGCTTCTGGCAACATCTTCAAGAGGTTCTAAGAGGGTGCTAAACATTCAGTTGCACACACATACATGTACATACATACAAGCACACACTTCCATTACTTAGGTCTATCAGCTGGCAAGGAATTACCCTGTAATCTCAAAGTCTGGAAAAGGAAGTAGCACACCATGACCAGCTGCTTAGTTTCCACCTCATTCCAATACCAAAAAATACTGCATGGAAACCTGGAACATGAGTAAGGAGGATATAAGAGTCAAGGGTGTTGACATGCAGAGGTGGGACAGGATAGAAATAGGTCCACTGGAGAGAAGAACTCAATCAATTAATTGTAATTACACATTTATATAGAGCCTCTTAAAAATGACTCATCTCAAGAAGTGCTGAGAATCGTCAAACAAGAAAGACTCACTACATTGCAGAAATAGAAAATAGTCTGGTTGTACAGTGTACACCAAGAGAGCAAACTCGCTGTCAAGAAGAAATGGAGAGCTGGGGAGGGGGACAGAAGAAAACAAGAGTACCGGGTAAGGTAGAGAATGGTGATTTTGGACTGGATGACATCTGAATACAGACACTGTAGACAGCAAGATGACCTACAGGGCCAAGCACCATGATCTTATTGAAAGTACACATCTTCGTAAGGGCAGAGCACACGAAGAACCTATAAATGTGCTTCAAAGAACACAGGCAGCTGTGGACATCAACAACATGTTCAAGGCTGCTACAAAGTGTCACAGCAAGAAAGTCAAGAAACAGGAATCCATGATTTGCTGAAGCACAAACATACAGCCCAAGAAAATCGTGGTACATACCATTCTGCTTCATTACCTCCAGTCACTTGCTAAACCTATGCACAGATTCTGGATAAATGTTGAAAGCACAGAAAAGTGACAAAACTGAAAGTTCCTTTTTGCATTTCTGGTAAACGAACTGAACTTAAGATGAAGTCAACAACATTATTATTATAAGCTGACCTTTAAAGCATCAGATAATGTAACTAAATGCACCTCAGACGCTGGCTGAAGCTGTAGCCCACTGACAAGGGTACAGCCAGCCATGTGCATGCCGTGCTAGCACCTTCACATTCTCAGCAACTGCATTCAAGCAAAGAATGCCAGTCCATTCCTTTGCTATCTAATCCTTCCATTGATCAATCGCACCTGATGCGCCTTTGCGTGCCGAGTTCATTACTCCCGCAGACGTCTTGAAATATTATTCTATCCGCAACGATTTTTAGCCGCACATTTGCATACGGAGATAAAGAAAAAAAATTGATTAGCCCATCCCAGTGAAAAATAAGAATGCACATGATCATACCACCCTGACGAAGAAAGATAAAATCTGCTACCCAGCTGAACCATATTGATTGATTACCCTGCACCACCTGAAACTACGCAACAATCTGCATTGAACATAGTCAAAATGGAAACCTTTTTCTGATAGAGGGCGATCCAGTCCGTCGAGACAAACCATTTGTGGTTCTTAATGTCATTCGCTCCGTTCTTTAAATTACCGAATCGGTTTGTTATGTCGACTTGTAGAAGGTTTTTCAAGAGATCCTTAATATCTGTGCTGAAATGAGATGGAAATCGAACCTACAAAAAAGAAAAGCACGTCTGGTCAAATGATCAAAATGTGAATTGTATGGAATTACTTTGCATTATGCTGGATTAATGTGGGGTGATACATCCCAAGAATGCAGTATACCTGGGATAATGGTCTATGAAATGAGGTGCAGCTAACACAAATAGACCAACACAGAAATATTTCAATTAAAGCTTGAATATAGGTAATGCTTAAGAAATAAAAACTGCATATGGAAAGCATACACCTTCAGCTGCACTAAAGCATGCATAAAATTACTACCATCATCAAAGTTAGACATCCGTGATAAAATGACGATGATAAATTGAAATTGTCATAAAATCCTGCAAGTTACAAGAACCTACTTTGCCAGAGACTATCTTCTCATATATCTGGATTGGCTGATCGGCGAAAAACGGTGGGTAACCGGCTGACATTTCATAGATGAGGACGCCAAGAGCCCACCAGTCGACGGCCTTGTTGTAACCCTAGAAACATCACACAGAACAAAGACATTAGAAAAAACAAATCAAATACTGAATGCTTCACGCAGAGCAGTTCACGACCTTTTGCCAAAACTGTTTTATATTATTTATTCTGATTTATATTATTTATTCATATTATTTACTTAATTTTATTTATTTTTTTGTTTATTTATTGTGCTTTTGTGCACAAAGTCATTAAATCAAGAGCCCACCAGTAGATGGCCTTGGCTCAAGGTCATTAAATCTGTGGCATGCGATAAAGTGTGAGTAAACAATGTGTCCAGAGTTTTTATACAGAATCCATTCAACAGAATGGATTGATTGCGAGTATGAGTCTGCTCAGAGGATGAAACTTATCCTTAAAAATAAATCTTTGATTTATAAAAAAAACTGCTGCTTCTGTTCAAACTGATAAATGTACTATACAAAAATTGGATTTTTAAGTTATCATAATCATAACTGAAAATGTTTTGATTCCTGCAAAATGAGAATAAATCAATATTAAATGCAATGGAATATTAAACAGAATTAAATATAATAAAACCCAATTGAGTTAGAACACAGTCAGAATCGATATTTAATGGTCTGAAGTGAAAGAACCTTTGCAAAGCCCATTGTGTTTCCTTTCCTATAGAGCGCAGGTGAGCAATGTTACAACTGTACACTGCAGAGACAATGAATTGTAACAAACCTTGCTTAAGATGATTTCAGGAGCAAGATATTCTGGAGTACCACACAAGGTCCAGGTCCTTCCTTTGACTTTCTTTGCAAAACCAAAGTCGGTAACCTGGAAAAGTTTTAAAGGTATTTCAATTCATCTAGTGAACTACTGCACCTCTAAAACAACAATTACTTGGAGGAAAGTGTTGCTAAAACTGTTCTTATTGTAGTTTACTGTCTGTGCAATGGTGTTGCCAAGATGGCCACCTGTTTCTCTAGCATGTCATTGTTGATCAATTGTACGGTAATTGTACTTGTAATTGTAATCGAACATTTATATAGTGCCGCTCAAAAATTGGTCACATGTGGATTTGGCTCAATAATTTTTATTTCTTCAGACATCTGATGTGACCTAGAACGTATTTTGGAAGTTATTTATCTGTTTTGATGGTGTTTCTGCATGTTTTGAATGTTTTTTTATGCTTGCTATCAAGGAAGGTCTCATTAATAAGTGGCGAACTCATTCATCTGTCTGAAGGTATTCACGTCACTAAGCTCCACTGGAACAGTCAAGAGGGTCCTTGGAGTGGTGATGACTATTCTGCTGCATTGATCCTCTGTGACCACTTGCCAACTGCAAAGAATGACGTCCACCACAGACCCAGTGGCAAAGGAATGTCCGGATGCAGCAGCTTCAACATCTGTGACGGACTGCTTCTTCGTTGCAACCAACTTCAAACATGGTACCTATCATCACCTCAAGAAGGGAATCCTTCAGTGGGGCTCTTCACGTCTGCAGGAGCCCACCATCGGCGACTATTCTAGCTATCTGAACACTCGTTGCCTATTGATTAACTTTTTTTCTTCATGACTTTATGACGTAATTTAGGCCGGCGCAGGCAGCGCTTTTGTGATGTAGTTAGAAGGCACTTTAGCCAGTGTCTAGATACACACATACCGGTACATACATACATACATACATATAAATATATATATATATATATATATATATATATATATATATATATATATATATACTGTTTCATCTCTCAGTAACAACATAAATAAGAGATGATTTGCATATAGGCTGTGAACTCTGTGGTGTCAAGAAGCTGTTAACAGAGGCATCACATTTTTTAGGCTATTTGTCAACCTCCACTGATTAACTCCGTATATTTTGATAAAAACGTACTATTTTTTGTTTTTTCCCACAATTTTAGTAACTTGCAGCATCACCTGCAGGATGTGACAAACAGTGAATCCTTTAAGTTAACAGGTAAGCAGACACCTGTTCACAATGGGTTACCTCACTGATGATTTTTGCATCACAGCTGGCCACTAACAGTGTACAAGGCACAACAGAAGCACACAGATGAACCTTTAATGATTACTTTATCTGCGTATCAAATGTCCATGCCCATCACAAGATCCTCAGGAAAATGGCTCATAATAACAATGACAATTTTCTTTGGTATACACTGGACCAACCATATGGAACTCTCTGCATCTGTACTTAAAGGTGTGCCCACTGTGCATCAGTTCAACAAATGCATAATATATTATTTACTTCCTATCTAGTTTGGCTTTGATCTTCATGTATTACACCATTGACTCAAAGTATGTGTATGCTTTTCATTCCGTTTTCATTTATTTCTTTTCTGTTGCACTTATAAAAAGATATGTACAACATATTCAAAGTAGTAAATGCGCTTTGTTATTGAAAATATTTAAAATAACATTGCATTTATAAAGTTAACAAAATCTGATGAATTGTGAAACTTTTGAAAATGCTATCTGTCATAAGAAACTAGTTGACCCTGTTAGCAATACTTCTTGTTCCTTCTGGTTTCACCTTTAGTAAGCTTTGTTCCTTCTGGTTTCACCTTTGAATGCCTACTAATACATTCTTTAAGTGACTGTAATATCGATTGTTATTATTGGTGTTCAACAAATAAAATTGATTGACTGATTGATTGATTAAACTCATCAAATGATAGTTTTTGCACAAATGTGAAGCAAGCATCAGTCATCATTACCACCAGTTCATTGGAACAAAACAGGATAGAACATTATAGTAGTTTAACATACACAGAAAATTTTTTGAAATAATAAACGTATTTACACGACGATACAACCAATTTTCCTGTACAGATCAGATTGCTACGCAATGTGAAAGTAAGACGAGAAAAGAATTCTCATAGCAGAAATGAGATGCTACGGAAAACTGCAGGGATTTCAAAACAAAGGAACAGTAGAAATGATGGCATATGACAGTAGCTCTTAGATGTCCAAACAGCTCTGCTAGACGATACGTGGAGAGAATGTCAGTTGACCAAATCCAACAAAGTGCGCTACGTGCAACATTTGCAGAAAGGAGAAACAAAGATAGACCAAGATTACATTGGATAAACAATATCATTAAGGACATAACCAGATTTGGACTAACACTGAGGAGCATTGGACTCGACAAATGACCGAGGACAACAGAGATCATTTATTTGTACTCATCACTGCCAAATGGCTGGAATCAGGAACTGATATGATGATGATGATGAAGCTAGGCTAATACATTATACAAAAAGTAGTAAGCAATACAACGTTAGATTAGATTAGATCAGATTACACATTCGCAATTTACAACAAAGCGAAACTTGTAAAGCGTAAGCATATACCTTAATATATCCTTGCATATCAATCAGCAGGTTTTCCGGCTTAAGGTCTCGATACATGACATCCATGTGATGCAAATATTCTAACACGAGTGCAATCTGTGCTGCATAGAATCGGGAATGTGACTCACTGTTGCACAACAAAACAATTTACCAACCTATTAATGGCAGCGGAAACTGTAAAAATCTATGCCGAGGTCACAGAGTTCACACGTGTGCACAGCCACGCATGCACACACTAAGAATAATGCAGAGCACAGATTGAATTAATGCGAATGCTGATAGTCTAATGGTAATCATTTAGCACCACAAATGAAATTTTTCCGAAATCACATCCAGTACCAACGAGAAATAGATTGTATTTGGCATCACCACGACTAATAACATCACCGTGGAACTTATCAGCTGGACTAATCATCACAAGTATCTGCAGGGGATGTCACTTTTTCTAGATAGTCTATCTTCTCCGCTGCCTGTTTCCGAGACTCGCCTGCCTTAAAGCCTCCTGCTTCAACCTCGTTCTAAAGATCAAATCTACTGAGGTTCAAATGAACAGATTACAGGCTTTGATCACAGTTTCGCTTCTAAAGATGCAACTTTTCAACAGAGACCAACACATCTTCACATCGCGTCCATAGCCAGATTAGAAGACTACTTGAGAAACCAGTATTTACCATTAGCACAGAATTTAAGCTAAGACTACAGTGCATACCATTCAGCACATCACAGTCTTAGTCACTACACACAGAGATTCCTCGACAAAGCCAACATGGCATCGTGCCAGGCTATTCAATGCCAAAACAGGTCGAGCCGACGCACCAGTTACGTAGGTTTTTAAGGCAAGCATTACAGTTTTTTCGTCTGACACTAGATATCTTTGACGTGACACTTCAAACAGTTCCCTCTGGAGCCATCTTCAGTTTCTTGGCTCGGCTGATTAAACTAGCGAAATGTCATAGAATTAAAACCATTGATGAAAATGTTTTGTCCAGCTGTCAATCAATAAAACAAGTCATAATATTCTCATAAATATTCATAACTCATAAATATTCATGACTTTCAAGGTCTCGATTACACAACCGCTGTTAAAATGCCAGAGAGCTAGAATCTGAGAACCGAAGACTTCACCTGCCACAGCTAGTCCTATAAATATGCGAATTATGCAAACAGCATGGACTGGAGTACTATTAATAGCCTTTGACGCTGATGCTAAACAATTTGAGAAAAAAAATTCTATGTCTGGTTCTTAACAAGTTCTCAAGCACAAAGAATCTGTGTTAACAAATCTGGGTAAAAATATGCTCAGAAAAATTTTCACAACATTTTGAAAATGTGTTCATTTCATTTCATTTCGGATATTTATATAGCGCCCCTTCAAGATTTCTACTCAGAGGCGCTCCCGACTACAGCGGACACTGAATCGGAGTTTCACGCCCGAGCGCGCATGAGCAATTGCGAGTGAGGGACTTGCCCAGGGTCCCTACGCGGCGGCTTGAGGTGGATTCGAACCCGCAAGCCCTCCGGCTGCAAGGCACCGAACATACATTGGGAGTTACTTTTTGAGTCACAAAGCCACAATAATAATCGTTTACTGATTCAAACTGACAAGTATGCAGTAAGATTACATGGCGTAGTAATAACAGATGATAACTAGTTTAGCAGGAGTTGAATTTAACTGTATGGCAGCCTGCAAGCCGCCCATCTCTCCTACTGCTCATTTACATGCACACCCCCCACTGAGAGTGATAGGGAGTGATAGACTGAGTCAACCTTATAGGGCTAGTGGGTATCAAACCCATGTCCTTCTGATCTTCATGCCAGCATGTTACCATTCAAACACCTCCCTGCCTCAAGGCAGTCTCATTGCCACTTTAACGACGAGCTGCATTGGTTTCCCAGTCGCCTTTAATACAATCTCGTCATTAAAGTGTTAGATGCAAATGATTTGCATTAATTCATTAACGATCTGCATTAATTCACAATGTACAATTTAATTAAATTTTTCTGTATTACTGCCAAGGAAGAAATCATGGAGACTTTTCAACAGACGAGCAATGCATTCATTATCCAGTAGAAATATGTTGAAAGCAAAACGGTAAGTAGTTAGATAATACATTAATTGAATCCTGCATTTGTTTACTGAAAACATGGAATTCGATATGCTTGCCTGAACTTTCCAGCTTGTCGTAAATGGGAAAACATTTCACCTCCAGTGACAAACTCCAGGACCATGTATAGATTTGAGTTATCCTGCAATCATAAACCACACCTCAAACTTACAAAACTAGTCAACACAAGGGCACACAAAACATAGGAAACATACAGACAGACAGAAACACACACATACCAGACAGAAACACACACACACACAAAAACACAGACAGAGAGGCCATGGGGAAAACTGTAGCACCCTACAAAATGTATTAATTAATCACAACGTTTAAAAAAATCATTAGAAATTGTCCAAAAACTTTGGTAACTGAAGGATAAACTGATCCACAGCAAGCATTTAAAAAAGGCAGCGCCTGCATTGCAGTTAATGTACCGAGCTTAGAAAGGGATGAAGAGATTTGCATAAACGTGACAGAACATTGCAGAATATCCCTGTTTTAGAGAGTTCATATTGGCATCTGATACAGATGCCACCAAAGCAATGATGTATGTGACATCTGATAACCGTTGAATAATGGAAACTGAAACTTGGCCAGGAGCTGGAACCAAGAAGCATTTAGCATCCAGACATTACCCAGAAGCAGAGCTCCGGCAATAGCAACATACTCTCCCACACACATTAACACGGCTGCCGGGTATACCATCTACAACTAACAGCATCAGCAGCATTACACCCATAGCATCCAATGTATCAGCATCGTCTGCAACAGCCAGACTTTGTCATTAAGCCTTAAAGACATGCAAACTTCTAACGTTAACAACCGGTCTAATATTGTTTCCATTGCAGGTTCTTTCATTTCATTCAACTACATTACAAAAAAGTCCACAGCACTTCACAGTTCCTTTCAAGTTTTTCTGCCTCCCAGACAGAAAAATTGAACTGCATTACTGACAAACAGCAAAAACACAAATTATCCACACCATCATCATGAGGTTTTCTGGCACAAAAATTCGACCACTAGCAATAAGCACGCAGACAATCACACACGCGCCCACGCCAATGCATTCCAGGATAGATATATAACATAGTCCATTCATGTTGTAACACGAGCAATTACCTATCAGATATGATGTTAAGCACCATATTTCTCGACTATTGCACAGGGAATTACATCGGTTTTACTACCAAGTTGTTGTAGAAGACTGCTTTTTATCATAATGACTCTAGCATTGATTGCGGGAACAATTTCTCAGGCACTTAAGGAAAGAATTTACGATACCTGCACACACAGGTGCATGAGGATTTGTGTTGTTTACGACAGAGGCGGATAGGATGGAAAACAAAACAAAGCTGGGCAAAGGGGTTGAACCAGCCTAAATGCCTAATAGGAGAGCAGCAACGTTAGTTATTCACAGAGCGAATGAAGGACGAGTGGTGAGTTGAGAGAAACAACTGGAATGGAGGCAGGGGAAAGCCATGATATGAAGAAACGGACTGAGGTGGTTTCAGTGTGTACATGGCACTGCCACGGCAGAGGCAATTTGATCAAACTGAAGCAGTATGGGAATTGTAAAAAAAATAACTGGGGGGTTAGACGTTGATTTATGTGCAGTTTGGGTGTGAAATGTAGACTTTACTATGGGAGCCTAAAAAAGACTAGGGGGTTGAACCCCAACCCCTGGCAATTCTCACCCTGAACTGAAGTGGAGTCCTGAGGATTTACCAAGGACATGAAGGAAGAAACAGTGAGGAAAAATTAGATGGAACGGAATACAAGAGAATGGTAGAGGAAAAAGAGGAAGAGGACGTGGAGGAGGAAGTGAGGAGGTAGAGGACAACAAAGAGGAGTAGTATTTCAACAACGAGATGGAGGTAGATACCGATAAATTAAGGAGCATGATGAGTAACATGTAATATGCTTGAGTAAAGAAAAGGAAGATCAGAAAGCGGAAGAAACAGGTAATGAAGACAAAAGGAATAATTATTTTTACAGCAGTGAAACAATAGAACCGTGGTAAGAAATAGAAAGAAAAAAATACAAAGGAAAGGGCAAATGAGAAATTCAAATGCCAAATTATTCTTTGTTTTTGCCATGGATTTCGAATGTTTCGGAAGATAGTTTTTTGCATATCATCTTCGCTTACACAACTGCATGAGCAGGGATGAGCTTCCTGGTGCACAGTGGAGCCTCATATTCATAGATTTACTATGTCACCTACAGCCCAAACATTTTTGCTTTAGTGGATGAAGAGTGACGCGGCTTTTTAGTGGTGCTTCGACTGCCAATCGTGATCCATCGGTCTACTGACCAGCAAGTGACAAGTACCTGTTGTACACAGATCTGGTGTTTCAAGGAATTTCTGGACTGCTCTGTCATCTACCATCAATGAGGGACCACTGGGCGGTGGTGCTATCGTGTCACGGACACCGCCACTTGTTGTCACTGTACAGTGTATACTATTCATTCAATTTTGTCCAGAAACTCTTAAAACAATGCCAACCTGTCAGCCACTTCTAGTTATCTGTCTACTGTTTTGCTTGCTGACATACTTTCTGTTCGCACTGATATTTAGCATCAATTAGGTTTGCATACGTAGTGCTTTGTGATGTTTGTACAGGTACTTAAAAGGCATGATATTATATTCAATTCACTTTATTGATCCCAGTTAACAGATACAAGTGTTGAACAACATAGTCATATAATCGAGCAATCAAAGATTAAAACAACACATTGAGATAGTAAACAACGAGAGTTGATCAGGAACAATAGGCTCACCAGAAGGGACGGGTCCCGCTAGACAGGGGCCTACTTAAATTGACAAGTGACTGGTTAATAAAATATGTAATGTTGGAGATATATGTGACCAAGGGATCGAAATGAGTCGCATGTCAGAAATTTTAGAATATGAGTATTTTATATATTCTTAAAAACCACATTTTTTGCTTTAAAATGGCACCAAAAGTTTGGTTCTACCTTAATTTTTGACAAAGTTACGAATGATTATGTGTTTTTTTGGAAAAATTTTTAATTTATTTTAATATATAATCACAAAAAATAAAAGTATTCTCTGTTCAAAATTCTGAAAATACACATTAAAACAATGAATTTCAGCAAATGTGAGAAATCCGAAATGTAAAAAAAAAATTTTCACCTATTTTCATTAAAATCTCAAAATAAGAAAAAGTGACAGCTGATCATATTTTGCTGTTTTCCTAGGAATGTTAATTGCCAACATCCGACTCATTTTGATCCCTTGGGTCACATATTATTAGATTGACTACAAAGACTGAATCCGGGATGTGAATATATTTTCATTTATGCAGTGTGTATGCACGAATGAGACTTTTAAAGTGACGGAGAACTGATGCGGTTCGAATGTAATGCGGTAAATTATTCCATAGAAGGGGTCTTGATACCTGATTGAGCATTTGCGGGTATTAGTTCTAGCAAAGCTGCATACATAAGATCGATTACTTCTGGTTTGGGTGGTGAGCAAGACTGGAGCAAAGAAGGATGAAAAGGCCGGAGGATACCTAGCTAACTAACATTCTTGCAGCCAACTTGTGAAATATTTGACTGTCTGCTACATGTACATGTTGCTTCATTCATTCATTCATTCATTCATTCATTCATTCATTCATTCATTCATTCATTCTTTCTTTCATTGATTCAAAGGACTCATATAGCACCCCTCCAAGATAAGCAGAAGTAACTATCTAAGTTGAATCATTGAACTAAAAAACTGAAGCAAAGTGGGACAAGTTGTTTGCAAAGCAACGGCATTGTTCTGATACTTATTTGCATCAAGCAGACATCTTACTATTGCAGCCCATTAAACAGAAACCACTTCGTCAAGGGTGGCCGGAAGTCCTTCGAAACCATCAGCAATAATTTCAAGAGTACCTCAGCATAGCTGGATAACGGCGGATTGGTTGGCCCACTTTTCATACACAGCAGCACATGCTTGCACACATACACAAACACACCCACACACACACTCAAAGGAATGTAGGCATACACCTGTGGACATATGAAGAGACACAGAAACAGATCCTGGAAAACACACAACATGCCCTACAAAAGCCAGACTCCCAGACCTAGACAAGACGGCTGCCCTCTGCCGGGGTGGCACTTTGAAAATGCTAACCCACTTTCCCACTCTCAGGCCACGGCCCTATAACCGAAACCACAGTAAATCATAATCCCCACACGGGATGCAGCAAGGAGTGAGGGGCCAGTCTGTAATCATTACAAGACTTATGGCACTGTTGTTGATGCCTAGGCCCGGCGCCAATTTACTATGGGCAGCCATAAACGACGATGACGACGACTACTAAGGCAGAATTCCAGCCTTGTTATTCACTGTGGAGAAAACAATTACCAGCAGACTTGCCACGCTTTGACACAAGAGACCACTAGGGCAAATAATTCCCTTATCCCAGCAGCAGCACAAGCTAATTTGCAGAGTATAGTTCCTCGAAGACAGGATAAACTGGGTTGTGGAGAAGTTTAGTAATGCTTGTGGACGCCAGTGGTACCTCCTCATTGCACAATGACTGTGTATGTGTGTATGTGTTATGCACAATGACTGTGTGTGTGTGTGTTTGTGTTACTGATGGAGGATTCTTATGAACTGTTATTCCAGTCTTTTGGACTGGAGCAGGATGAATCTGGAGATGGAATTCCATCATGACCACAAAACTGTCAGAAGCGTTACGACTACTTTTCAGCAGGTTTCATTACACTGGAGCAGGAAACGGAAAATACGTTCATGATGGGTTGGTGAAAGACCACATAGGGTACCCCCCCTAAGAGCCGCTGTAAGGTCCAGCAATTCAGTGGCAGTGACTGATGTGAATTTACATGCTGGTCGCAGATGCACAGCAAAGTCAATGGATGAATGTTCACTATTATCATCAAAGTCTCAAAGAGGAGAGTTTCCGAGGGTAAAGCTGAATCTAAACATTATGAAGAGAATAGTTAAAGCTTCACATGGAGAAGAACAGTCTATGAATCAGAGACAAGGACTTCCAGAATGACAGAAGTCGAGAACTCAGAGACATTTAAAATTTCTAGATGGATACGACTGGCAAAAAGCAGCTTGAAAGATCATAAAGCATTTGGTGCAGAAAGAGAGAACACATGACCTAGAACGATCACATACTTTGTGGGAGCTTGCTCCGTAACACTTTAACGACGAGCATGTACTAAAAGTGACTGGGAACTAATGCAGCTCATCATAGTCAATGTTAAAACATTAGCACTTGAAGAAAGAATTGAAGAAACGATTGCAGGAGACACTGTCAATGACAATGACTCACTGTCATTTACCCGAACATGGTATCAACTACCAACTCTAGATTGTAATTTGTAATTGTAGTCGAACATTTACAAAGCACCACTCAGTGATTCAGAGGTGCTCCACACTTAAGTCAGTGCTATCGTCAACAAATAAAATTAACTTCAGGCATTTCAGAACAGGGAAGAGATGTTTATCCATGGTTGGGGAAGAGAATGATGTTATTCGTGGTTGGGTTCTGTGTGTGTGTGTGTGGGAGCTCACCAGTGGTGTCTTTTTCCAGCTATCAGAGCTTTTGCTTGCTAACTGATGAACCTTCTGTTCTCAGTGACATTTAACTTTTTTTAATAGTGTAACAAGTGCTTCCGATTAGTTTCTCTTGAACTGACATTTGTGAATTTCTAATTGCAATGACTATAATGACTTTAATTTAACGAATTATTTATTCACCATCTACGCATTGGCTGTTGCAAATCAAGACTGCCTGAAGACAACTTCAAGTGAGGTGAGATTAGGTAAGTTATTAACTCATTTATAAAAATCTCTCCCCCCCATCCACGTTAATCTGTGCAGGGTCTTAACAACACTGGGATTTAAACCCTTAACACAGCCGTGACAGGCAAGTGCATTAGCAATTTGTGACATCCATGTATATGGCAATTGCCCTACTTTGCCGGTTTCCGTCCTTTTGGACCAGCGGCTCATTACGCAGAGTGGTTAGGATGGCAGAATCTTACACTTTTATTGAGCTCCTGACGGTTTTATTTTTTCCATAGTCTGTCATTTTTCACTGTTATTATGGCCTCACAAGATAGAAAAATCCTCTGTTGCCCCTGAACTAAGGAAAAGACCGTCATTTTGTGACTGTAAATTTCATCTAAATTGCTCTCTCACGCTCCCCTTGCAGCTGCCAGTTCAACAAAACAGGAACTAAGGGCCAATTCTGCAATGCAGAAAGCAAACCTTAGCAATTCAACACACTAGTCGAACGGGTGAGCACAAAAGATAATGCAACTGTAGAGATTATCCTAGCAGCAAATAGCACGATTGTGCGTTTACGAAGCCCTGACTTCCGTGAAAGCCGTGGACTGATACTTTTTGACGAACAAATGAATACAGAGCAACAACGTTAGACAGAGATTTTGTCTCACCTTGAAACTGTGGTCAAGCTGAACTATGAAAGGAAATGACGTAGATTGTAAGATCTTTTTCTCATTTAAAGTATGTTCAACCTGTTTCAATTTCACTATCTAAAACACAGCAAGAAGTGAACAGTTTAAACATAAAGATGCCAAGAAATAAATTACATAATTTTAGTTCACAGCACAGAGATGAAAAGCATTTTCAACTCACCCCGAAAAAACTGCAAGTACGTTTTAGCAACTTCGTTTTCTTTGTCCTGGCATAGGCGAGGGGCCAGTTCTCAGGTGGGGTATGCTCGAAACTGCGCATTGCATGACAAGGTTAAGTTGCTAATCAAATATATTACTGTTTATTACCATATTATTATTGATTAAATTTGTAAAGCGCAGCCACATTGAATGAGAATCTGAGTGAGACACAGATAGTCAGCCACCAGGAAAAGATGCAGTGAGGCATCCAAGTGCTTGAAAGCCAAGGAGAACTAGTGAGTTTTGAGCCACTTTTTGGAGGTAGGAAGTGAATTTGAGCTATGGAAAGAGAGTAGCAGTCGATTCCATTCCTTGGGGCAGAGGCATGGAATGCACGCAAGCCCATGACTGTTTTGCATCGTGGTTCAGCTAAAAGACCGTACTTGATGATTGGTACTTGATGATCGCAGGCAACGGGGAGGGATGTAAGAAGTTAGTAGTGATTGAAGGTAGGGAGGTGTGCTGGTACTGAGGGCATTATAGGTCAAACATTCCAATTTAAGTTTTATTCTGAATTCAACAGGAAGCCAATGCAGTTGATGCAGTAGGATTGAGGGGTAGTGGGACACGCAGCACAATGCGAGCTAAGGAGTTTTGGATGTGTTGCAGCCTGCTGAGTTCAAGGTCTGAAAGACCCACAAAAACCGAATTAGTATAATCAAGGCATGAGGAGACAAGGGAACAGGCTATGGTGTGTGACATATTCTTAGCCAGAGCTGACCTGATGTGATAGAAAACAAGATTTACAAAGGTTTGTTATGTGCAGTCACAATGTGAGCTTCCTGTCCAGTCTTACCCGAAGTATTTTGACAGTATTTGGTAGTGGCACAGCAATGCCTGCGAGGTCGACGCTAGAAAGTGAAGGGAGAGAAAGCAAGCACTGGCCTGAACTGAACAAAATTGCCTCAAACTTTGTCTGAGTTATGGCCAAACCATTGAAACAGAACCATGCATACATAGATGAGGCAATCTTCAAGTTTTAGTTTACCAGACTGATCAGTGTGTGACAGAACAATATGGAGCTGAGCATCATCCACATACTGTTGTAGTTGAACTCCAAAGTGATTATATATATATATTACTGATTGAGGAAGTAAAGACTGTAAATTTTGAAGGGCCGAGGACAGATCCCTGTGGCACACCAACAGTGCAAACAGTGGGCTCAGACCGAGTGGTACCGAAGTCCGCCTGCTGGCTGATTCCGGTCACCCAGGTAAGAAGCAAACCAGTTTAAGGCAGTCCCAGACACACCAAAGTATTTGGCGAGTCTTGAAGTTGAAAGGAGTAGCTGGTAGTCTACGGCATGGAAGGCTGCCCTCAATTCAAGGCACAGACAGAGGCAGGCTTTACCATTGTCAACAGACGAGAAGATGCCAAGCAGTGTAGAAGTGAAAGCAGTTTCAGTGGAATAACCTTCGCATAAGTTACTGATAAGGACTGAAGTTGGCAGAAGAAGTGATGTATTTTCTTGATACGTGTAAGGAAGAGAGGTTCGAGGATTTTGGAAATATTATTGAGGTTGGAGATAGGTCTGACGTCAGAAAGGTTGCTGACGTCTAGGTCAGGTTTTTAAAGTACCTAAAGGCATGACTAAAGCACACTTGACGCATGACGGAAAACATGTCATTACTAAAATGAAAATCAAACTCACACTTGTTAACAAGATTTCTGAATTCAAGGAGCAAAGTTATCTTAAATCAGTGTTATTTCATGAACGAAAGTAAAACGAGAACGAAAAAGATTAGGCAATCGTTCATGAAAACAAAAACGAGAACTAGAAAGAAACTGTGAACTAAAATTAAATAAAAATGAAAAGAAATGGTGTAGAACAAAATAAAAACAAGAACAATATTGAAATCTTTGAACAAAAACTATAGAAAATACAAGTATCATTTTGTTAGATTTTTGGCGATCCAAATTTTCTGTCTTCTGCGTTCAATGAACTGTTTAAGAACGAAATAAATAGAAGGCCTATTAAATTATTAATAATGAGTCTAGTAAAACTTTTATCCGATAGGAAACGCGAAAGTATTGTACGGGAACACTTTGTAAATGAAGAAGATAACGATAAAAGCTGATGTACAGCAATTTCTTTATTTTATGCTAATTTACTTCTTCAAAACTAGAACTAAAATGATGTAAACTACAAATAAAATGATTATCAGAAATAAAACTAAAACTAAACTGAAATGATTGATACTGAACTAAATAAAAACTAAAACAAAAATGATTTCCTGAACTAAAATAACACTGTCTCAAATATGGTCTGACACATGCAGCGAACATAACTGCATATGCATTATGTTTCCTGGCAACGAAAACAGTAGTTATGGGGTTAAAGCATTGCTCAGCCACAGCGCAGATACCCTGATACCTTCACTGAGTTGTTTGCACAAAACTGTTTCGCACCAAAGACTGACTGATGACCCATTACTTCATAGCAATGCTGTAAAACAGATATAACTATAACAACATATATTCTATAACTGAAATTCATCAACGCAGCACTGCAGGCAGCATTTAATTATATTCGTTTATTGAGAAAGACAACTCTGACTGGCACAGCACAATCAGGTACAATGTCAGAGTTTAAAAAATAATAGATGCTTTGTTTTACTCATTGCACAGTTGACCATAATGTTCGAATGAGGGTGGACATTGTCATTGAACACTAGCATAGAGGACTCTAGGTATTTCTGTGTTAGGTTAGACATATCTCTGAAACTGTCACCCTGTTAGTCTGTTCTGTTGCGTAACTGGTGTTTATAATTTAGCACAAAGAGGCGATTCTGGATTTTCCTCAGTGTGCTAAAGTCAGAGAGCTCTGACCGGAACTGAAAAGCATTGCCTACATCTACTCAAACGAGAATAAAACTCGAATACGAATAAAGCACGGTTCAATCACTCATTGATGCGGCAAACAACAGATGAAAGTAAACACTATAGATTTACAATGGATCTGTAGTCAGGAAGGTATAAAAACGATAAAGTGAGCAAGAGGATGGCCTCTGTTTGACAGGAAATGCATAGTTACAAAGATACTCTGTGACACCATACGTCCGCCCACCTCGGCTGCTTCTTCGCCCGCTCCACTCTTCGGATCGTCTCGACCGTTTTATTACTCATGTGAGAACGGCCATAGTCTAGCCCTGTGCCTTTGCCTGCATTGGCCCTTAACTATGGAATCAACTTCCTTCTTAGTTTGCACCACCAAACTATTCAATGGCCCTGCTACATCTTGTGCTACCTCAAACTTGCCTTTATTCTGGGGACTTCTCACTGATAGCGCCTCTGATTGCAAAAATAAAATGAAGTAAATTTTATAATATCTCTTTAAAAAGGCATCATTCAGACACAATCAACAGAGAGAGAGAGAGGTCGTAAAAGAAAAGCAATGAATAACATAATAAACATAGTAAAGATGCTGTGGTACTATGCAGTCATCTGACTGCTTTACTCTGGTTCTCCCAAGTGTAAGAACTGTTACAGATCAACCAGATGATGTTGATGTTGAGAGAACTCACTCTCTGGTTCTCCCCAACTGTTCATTCAACTCATTCCTTGATGTCCAGATCACTGAGGATTTGTGTAACACATTCCTTCATGTCACTTTCATCTTGACTCAAGCTGAACTCATCAACAGACTGCTCTGTCTCTCTGTCTGTCTGTCTGTCTATCTCTGTCTGTTTCTATCTCTGTCTCTGTCTGTCTGTCTGTGTCTGTCTATCTCTGTCTGTTTCTATCTCTGTCTCTGTCTGTGTCTGTCTGTCTGTCTGTCTGTCTGTCTGTCTGTCTGTCTCTCTCTCTCTCTATATATATATATATATAATTTTATATATATATCTCTGTCTGTTTCTATCTCTGTCTCTGTCTGTCTGTCTGTCTGTCTGTCTGTCTGTCTCTCTCTCTATATATATATATATATATAATTTTATATATATATCTCTGTCTGTTTCTATCTCTGTCTCTGTCTGTCTGTCTGTCTCTCTATCTCTGTCTGTCTATCTTTGTCTGTTTCTATCTCTGTGTCTGTCTGTCTGTCTGTCTGTCTGTCTGTCTGTCTCTCTCTCTCTCTATATATATATATATATAGCCTATATAATTTTACATATATACCTCTGTCTGTTTCTATCTCTGTCTCTGTCTGTCTGTCTGTCTGTCTCTTTCTGGAATGATGTCAGGAAACATACCAGACTGTCGGCTTGCCTTTGGTATGCCCTCAGTTGAACCATATAAACCAAACTTCCGAGCCATACAAATAACTATAACTGCCATGTTCACTCTACTGTAGGGTATAAATAACAACAAAGAGTTGATTACTACAAGGCACAACACATGCACGCACAGCAATCACAGTCAACACTGCAGTAAAATATGTACCAGAAATTAACATAACATAACATAACAAGGGTTTTAAGTGGTTCAGAAGACGTTTAGTCTGTGTTAGAACCACTATGCAGCACAACCCTCAAAGAATACTCTTGTTTGTTTAAATATCATTCTATGAAGTCACTCTATACTAAAATGTGTCCATTTTGATTAGTTTTATGTGAAGCCCATAAATAGCCTTGCTTCTGCATTATAATGCAGCGATTGTCCGTTTGACCTTGAAGCGTCCAAACACCCTTGCTTTGACTAAAATTATCATTCAAAAGGCTAAGCAGCTAACTTTGGTATAATCTCAAATGCCTTTACACTTAAACTAAACTCAACTAACTGTAATCGAGACAAACACATAAATTGCAATGAAAATGTACCAGCAAAAACTTGCATAAATAATTATAATCCATAAAACATAAATGCATAGTCTATATATAACTATATAACATACAATATTGTTTAATGAAAGTATAAATACATCTCTCTCTGTGTCTCTGTCTGTCTGTCTGTCTGTCTGTCTGTCTGTCTGTCTGTCCGTCCCTCCCTCCCTCCCTCCCTCCCCCTCCCTCTCTCTCTCTCTCTCTCTCTCTCTCTCTCTCTCTCTCTCTCTCTCTCTCTCTCTCTCTCTCTCTCTGCACGCACGCACACACACGCTTAGAGAGCAACCAAGAGATTTACGTCCACAGTATATACAAAATATATTGTCAATAAACTGGTTCCCACGACTTCGCCTTTTTGGGGCGCTGTTGAAATCACAAGTTTTAAGATTGCACATATATGACAAAAATCCATAGCAACCCTGCTGCATATAGCCTACTCAGTTGATCACTTTAGCCCTAACACATGTTAATAATTAAATATAACCCTGCACTAGTGTTAATAAAATGGGTAATGACCTTCGACTCAAAAACTCTCAATCTCTAAATTCTCTATATATGCATTATAGAGGCTTCATCTTCATAGTTTCTGGGGCTTCAAAAGAAAGCGTTAGGTCTCTATTTGATCTCAGAAGATCGTCTTCAACTGGGAAGATTATTCTCTCTCCACCCATACATTCAAACAGAAGGAAGTGTGAAAATGTTTGTCTAAAAACCTGTTGTGCAACAAAGGAATAAACTTCCAACGGTCTAGACAGAGCAGAAGAAAGCAAGTGGAAGCTGCTTAGGGCAACACATCCTAAGCAGCCCTCGAAAGACAAAAGCGAGCCTATGAATGAAAACCAAGATAATATTTTAGTCATCAGCAAGCATGCTATATATATATACATATATATTATAATTATTCAATATATATATATATATATATATATATATAAGTTTTGTGCGACCCTCAACTCTTTTTGTAATCTATTTTTTTATGTTTTGCATCAACTTCATGAATGTATTAACTTTGTAAATGAGCCAACTGAGTCTTTAGCAGGTCTACGTGACCTTTTTTGTCTTTGTGACCTTTTTCGGCTTTCTCATTGACCTGCATCAAATGTTGTGTTCAATGTATAATTTCATTGTCCTTATCATAAATAGTACTTATGTTACATTGATATTTTGGTGCTGATATGATATGCAAGTCAATAAATGAGTCAATTAATCAATATATATTCTGAGTTATATATAATATTATGTATACACATTGTGTGAAAGAATACTGTTGCAACACATGCTTAATAAGCTAGCTGATTTTAAAATATGCACCAGTATTAAAATAGACATATTTGTTGATATAAATGAAAGCCTAAGCAAGATTAGCTACAAAATTCTACTACAGTAGTCACAAATCATCAATTATTTGAGATATGATATTGATTCATACGACCCTAAATATCTGACCCAAATAACAGATCCAACCAAAATATCTCATTGACTGGCTAAAACTTAGTTAGGTGATGCACGATGTTCTGATTATCATACTAATCAGAAGAGTGTGTTCTGTCCAATCCACTGCTGCAGATCACTTTAACATTCTGAATGTGTCACAGGTATTTAAAACATCAAAGCAGTTATGCTCATGCGGGGACATTCAAACTACTTGAAAATGGATCTATGTAAGTACTATATCTGCTTCAACTACCTCACAAGAATTTAGCTCAATCCTCTCCAATGACTTTGTAGCAGTCTGTATACGAAGAAACTTTAATCTAGAATTAATAATAATAATAATAATCTTTTCTTTAATTAAGCGCCTGACAAATGCACTGCGCTGTACATTTACAAGTTATGCAATTGAAACAATCTTAACTACTAACAGAACAGACAGCCTGCAATACACGGCGCTAATAGCAGCCTACAAAGCATATCCGCCCTACAGAGCTCGAACTCGGTACCTCTTGCTCTCTACGCCAGTGTGTTATCCAATGCGCTATCGGGCCCCCCCTCCTATAGCATCACCATTATAACAAACTAGGCATCAGGTTATGAAGATTACTTCAGAGCAGAGAAGAAGAAGAAGAGCAGCTCCTAAGCTAATGCTTAAGCCCTGGGGTATACCTTAATAGATATGAAGTGTTAGAGACACTTCATTTTCTTAGTTTCGGCATATGAGGGTCACAGAGGGTGGGTTTAATGATGGTATATTTAATGCATGAATTAACTTTGACAGGGAATCCATCAGTTGAGACAGAGCCTGCCAGTGGTGACTCTTCTAATTATCTGAGCATTGTTCATTCATGGCTGAACTCTTTGTTTTTAATGACTAACATAATTTAAGCTAACATAATTATATGGGCATTAATTATACGAGTCATTGAACTAAGTTCAGTATGTGTGTCACTGTCTGTGTGTATGTATCTGTGTGTGTGTATCTGTGTGTGTGTGTGTATATGTGTGTGTGTGTGTGTGTATCTGTGTATGTATCTGTGTACAGTGTGTGTGTGTGTATGTGTGCGTGTATCTGTGTGTGTGCGCGTGCGTGCATGTGTGCGTGTAATCGTAATCTCCAGATTTCTAAAGCGTTACTCTAAAGCTAAGAGCAGGCACCTGCTTATTCACGAATGCTGCATCATATCAGAGGGGTTGTCCAGAGACTGATGTCCAGTCCGGTTGCCAGAGAAAGGAGGCAGAGCAGCTGTTATGGCAAGCTTCATTGAGGACGAGAAAGCTTGGAAGGTAGAGGATCGGATGGATTAGCGTAGGAATTCTTGAAGAGGTGAGACTTCAATTTGGAGTGGAAAGTATGTGGAGATGATAAGTATAGGAGCCTGAAGCAGATGAAAGTCGCTGAGTGACAGTACTTGTGTAGGAACTGAGAATATGCGGAATTCAGCAGGAAGTTCATTTCATAATTGAGGTGTAGCATGCGACATGGATCGGTTGGAGTCGTTGTGAGTGTAATAACCCACTTATGTAGCGCATTTTCAGAACCTCGCAAAGGTTCAGTGTATACAACAATAGGGAAATCCAGGAACTGATACCCAAGTCAGTCTATTGTGATTGACATTTAGACTATGTATAGCAGATATTCATGCAAGAATTGCCAAGAAAGGTTAGGCCTTAAGGCAAGATCAGAAAGGAATGATGACATCAGTTATGAGAATTGAAATGAAGAGTTAGCATCAGTATTTTATTGTATTGTATTGTATTGTATTATATCTAAACATTTATAAAGCGCCCCCTGTAGGAAGAACCATTCAGAAGCGCTCCCAGTGCGCAAGACCCCGAGAGAAGAAGCAGGTTTTAAGAAAAGAGAAAGAGGAGAGGGTGCCAGAAAGAATTGCAGTGCAAGCTGAAGGAGAAAGCGCATTCCAAAGAGAGGGGTGTATGTTAGGCCAGTTAGAAAAACGAAATGGTTCAAAGTACCTTGGGGAGGGAATTATTGTATTTGTATTGTATTTGAACACTTGTTATAGCGCCCCTACCAGATTTCCCATTCAGAGGATTATACACCTGAATGATGCAGGTAGCTTTTAAATGATTCTGACACTGAACAAAGGCATCATCAGCACCAGCGAAAACACAGCAGGTTCATTTACGTCAGCAGATAATTAATCAGATAATTAATCAATCAACTGAGCTCTTTGAAGTTGGTCTATTTTTCTGCGGCATTTGATTTTTCAGAGTCGGAAAATGTAAACAGGTGAAAGGTGGTTAGAGACGGCCATCACTTTAAACACAAATGCCCCCTCTCCTAGGCAGCTACCTCTGGCACAGATCTGTAAATATTTATATTAGGTACTACTGGCCAACATTGTATCTCTACGGATGCCAAGCAAGAGGTGTCGAGACAGTCATAAAGCTGCTTCAAACAATTGTGATTGTGATGCCAAGCAATTTGGTAAGAGCCAATGCCGTCCAGATGCCTCCTCCCTCAGTTAATAATACATGTATCTAGAAATTCCATGACCAACTGGAGGTGAGGCGATGGTTGAATGGCAAACATGCTGGCACGAAGATCAGAAGGGGATGCAGATTCGATACTCGCTAGCCCACCAGTTCCCAAACTTCTCTGGGTCGCGACCAACTTGTGAATATCCTGGCAGTCTCGTTACCCACTGTGTAAAATTAAGCACTGTGCACTAAAATTTGCTTCGTTAATTGGCATCGAAATATGCGGATTCACGTACAGCGTTTAGAAATTGGCATATTTAAAGCATTAAAAGGAAACTAGTTATAGTCCAATCATAGACAGACACACAATCAAATGGCTAGTGCATCAAACCTGAAATCAAACCAATTAATTTGTAACATTACAATTTTCCTAAACTTTTAGACATCACAAATGTATCCATATAAAAGTACATCTTCATAGATGCATGTATATTATGCACAGACTTAATACAGTCCATTTACATATTCACTTAACTGTGGCAGTGTTAAGCAAATGGTGCCTGAGGAGGACTTCATGTTCACATTTAATGGATTTTAGCAGAAAGGGACTGTGGCCGTGGCCAAGGAGGCCGCTGTCCTAGAACGCTCTGTAACCAGATGTTTCCATCTTCCCAAATCCAATTAAAACCGACATCCATCTTCCAGAATTCAATTAAACTATGCAGTCGATGACCTTCGACATGTGGATAATTTTTCCAATATTACATTTTCCTGGCAACCTTCCGCAAAAGCATATTAAACAAGGTTAACATTCACATCATGAAGGATACGCCACCTCTCTGTACAATTCGGCTTTACTGCTGTCAGGTTGAGAGAAACTCTGAGAAGTCTAAAGCAGTGATATGAAAGCGACATCTACCTTAATTCCACCAACCCTTATGCTGCCCCACATAAGTGATCCATTTACCAAGCTCCTTTCCTTATCGTATGACACGAAAAACTGATTACCTAACCGAACAATGATTTTCTAAAACCATAAGAGAAGGAAGAACTGGCTTCTTTAGTCCCTGGATCCGAAGAAAGAACAGTTCACACTCAAAGTCATTTCTGGAGGCGGCAAACAGATAAAACCACAGAGCTGTTCGGTGCACTCCCTGTGGCTGACAGCTTTCCAGAACCTTCATCATCCAAACGTAGACTCCGCTGGTGGTGCTAATCCAAGATCAAACTGAGCAGTATTGTTCTGAACTGACGGCCTGCGTTGTTAGAACTCAGTTAAAGTAATCCGGAGATTACAGCGCTTAAAAAAGAACTACCGATTTATAAAAAAAGATCTCTTAATATGATTGTAATTACATAAACATGGATTGGGGATGTTTTAATTACAAAAAGCGTTACATGACTTCACAAAGGCACTTCAAAGGCTAACCACAGTAGCCGTAGGCATTAACTTTAAGCATAAACAACTGGATAACATTTTCATATGGATACAGTAGAAACTCAGCAGAGAACTAACTGTCAATCTCAAATGAAGCATTGCTATATATATGAACTCAGAACACAAAACGTTAACAACTTAATTTCTGTACATGGCAAATGTTACCTAGAAAGATAAGTGGTTAATTTCTGTACATGGCAAATGTTACCTAGAAAGACAAGTGGTTAATTTCTGTACATGGCAAATGTTACCTAGAAAGACAAGTGGTTAATTTCTGTACATGGCAAATGTTACCTAGAAAGACAAGTGGTTAATTTCTGTACATGGCAAATGTTACCTAGAAAGACAATTGGTTGAGAGGATAATAATAGAACAAGAAGAAGCATTGTTCAGACCAGTAAGAAGCACAACTGAGACAGATATTTTTAGAAAAAGCAGTCAACATAACCGAAGGCTTTCATTAACTTCATACACTTAAAACAAGTATATGATATGACGGAATGTGGAGAGCTATGCAAACTGCAAGAATACCAGAGAAACTGATTAAACTTGTGCCAGAGATATATATATCTCAAATCATCAAGTGTGCTAACGGTAGATAAAAAGATCACAGAATACTTCCAGATGAATATGGAAGCACAACAAAGATGCACCTTATCATCATACTTGTTTAACCTTGTATAGAAGCAGTAATGACACTCAGCCTTAACAACACCCAGGGCAGAATCAAATTAAGTGGAATAATCTTCGATTTGCTGACAACAGTGGTTTCCTCACTAGCAGTGGAGCAGAACTACAAGATATTATGACACTGACACAGACTGACAAACCAGCAGAAGAATCAGCCTAATGATTAACACAAAGAAAACTATAACAATGGTTAATGAACAACCCTGGTGGACAAAGTCGTTCAACAAAGACTCCAATTCCAGTGCTTTGGCCAAGTGTTAAGAATGTCACCTCATTGAATCCCAAACAATGCCCTACATTCAAGGAAACAGAAACAAAGGAACACCAACAATGCACCTGATAGACAATACAAATACAGACATAATAAGACCTTGACTAGGCACAGCGGACTTGACAAATGACCGAAAAATATGGAGATTATTCATTTGCGCTCATCACTGCCAAATGACTAGTGTCAGAATCTGAAGATGACAATAACTTGCTTAAAAACAATTCAAGGCATATGACTGTTATTTATTCAGAAGCACTGTTTGACCAAAATGACTCAAAAAGAAACAGTTTCCAAGCAATGACAAAAAGCTGAGTTGAGGTGATGATTCCAAATGGATGGTTCTATGAGCAGATAAACTGATACTTGCCTTTTGCTTATCCAGTATCTTCATGGCATAAAACTGTTTTGAAGTTTTGTGCTGAACTAGCATGACCCTTCCGAATGACCCTGTGCCGAGGGTTTTAATGCGATCAAACGTGTCTAAAGAAGCAGTGTTCTAACAACAACAACAAGAAACAACATTCAAAACACTCTCAACAACTTGATGTAACAAATGCAAGAGATTCTTAAGTTGAACCAATTTCAGTAAATAACCAATGAAAGCAACCCCCGGATGCCAAGGTGGCTCTTTGTTAGCAACCAATGGTTGCCACTGTGGTTCATTGATGGTAACCACTGAGTGCCATTGTGGCTCAATGTTAGCAACCATAGGTTGCTATGGTGACTCGTTTAGTAACCACTGTTCATTGTTAGGAACGTCTGGGTGTCACAATGATCCAAAGTTAGCACCCACTGGATGCCATGGCTGCCAGTTAACAGCCATTAGGTGCCATGTGGCCCCTAGTAAACAGCCAATGGCTCACTGTTAGCAACCATTGGTTTTCATAATGGCTCATTGTCAGCAACCATTGGTTTTCATAATGTGCTCACTAGGGGTCTGCGGGGCTCAGTTTTAGCAACCATCTGTGGCACGGTGGTTTACTGCCAACCTTTCACTCATCTGAATGTTGGCTCTCTGCTTATAAGGCAGAAACTGTCCAATCATTGTTGAATTTTATAATATTCCTTGGAAGTAAGAAGACTGTCTAGTTATTGGGTTGGATTGAACACTTTCTGAAGCAAAGTATCTGAGAACTACTGCTCATACAGTCCCATTACAAATGACCAGTCGTATCCTTACAACCGTAGCAGGTTCAAACCGAATGTCATGTAAGTCTAGACTAATCTAAATGCAATCGTATGGTTTTATGGCACTGTTATCGCACTACAGCAGGTATCAATCACAACTCATTACCCAGTGCAACCGATCTAAACTCAGACCGACAGACAGACACATCAACAATGTCAGAACCCAGAAGGTCAACATTCACAAACATTCAGAAACAGCAGAGTACACAGCCTGCCAAAACAGTCGCACTACTAACTACTACTACTATCAGCAGCACACTGTTGACTAACAACACCGGTAAGCATAACAGCAGCTTTTTAGCAACCATTTGCTGTTTACAATGAGTTGGGCTATTGTGTTACGTGTCTTTTGATCCTTACACCAGCGAACAGCCTTGTCCAATAACGAGAAACAACATCTAATGCAATGTCAAACTAACAGTCCCACATCAATTTCCTTTCATAACTTTTTATGAAAGACTGGGAAGCCGTTGGAGTACATCTGTCACACCTCCACTCGTTTCTTGTTTACATTCACAAAATAATTAACTTGCTTTGACTCCTTGATGAACTAATTTAACCTCATTCTACGACACCCTGGTCGTTGGTTTGCCTAACAACCTGCTGGCTAACAACCAGCAACATGAGCTTCTAAGCATCTTTTGTCTCTTTCCACAAATGCTTGGACGACCATTTTTTTCGATCGTGGTTTCATTGGGTTAGGTCGGTAGCGCCTCTGATGACTCTCGCTTGAAGTGGCGCTATATAAATTTGCGATTATCATTCATTCATTCATTCATTCATTACGAAGTTTTATATAGCGCCCCTTCAAGGTTACTACTCAGAAGCGCTCCCGACCACAGCACGGCTGAAAAGGACAGTTTTGAGGCAAGTATAGAAAGATTCAGAGTGGATTCTGGGATGCAAGCGCAACGTCAAAGGAAGCCCGTTCCAGAGAGAGAGGCCAACCACTGAGAAGGCGCGATTCTGCTTAGTAGCTGTGCGGGCAAAAGGGACCATGAGCACGCCCCGCTCAGTAGAGCTGAGAGAGCGACGACCCGGAGCACCCAAGGTAGGGCAGCAGAGGTCGCGTAGATAGGCAGGGGCTAGGCCCAGCAAGGACCGCCAGACCAAAGCTATGATCAGATACGAGAATCGCTGCAGTAGAGGGAGCCAATGAAGCACATCCAGCATATAACCTGAGACGTGGCCAAATTTGGGAATACGTCCGCAAAGGCGTGCGGCAGAGCGCAGGACCCGGTTCAGGCACCCCAACCGACCAGCAGGGAGGCCAACATAGAGTGAGCAACAGTAATCAAGTCGGACTGTGATAAAAGAGTGGATGAGTGTAGCGGTGGAGTTCGAAGTAAGTGAGCGAGCAACAGTGCGGAACTGGCGTAACTGATAGTAAGAATCACGGCAGAGGCGGTTTATATGAGGGGCAAAGGTTAACTCTTGGTCTAGTGTAACTCCAAGGTCACGGACAACAGAGGAAAAGACAAATTGAGGGAAGTCTGAAGCAATGGTGGATAGGTCTAGCTTCGCAAGCTGCTGCCGAGTGCCCAGCCATTACCATTACTCTCTATGCAATACAATACTATCTGGGCCAACACAGCTCACCATCCGTTCCAGGTCACTAAATAAGTACTGATAGGAATTAGGAGTTAAGAGGGTCCTGTGGCTGGATTGCCGATTGCTACAGTCATGCAAGAACTTCAGCCAAGATATCCTTTATTCATTCATTCATTCATTCATTTGGGAATTTATATAGCGCCCCTTCAAGGAAACTACTCAGAGGCGCTCCCGACTCCAACGCGCCCAAAAAGAACAGTTTTGAGTTTAGTGAGGAAAGTTTCAGGCAGACTTCCAGAGTGTAGACGCAGCTCTAGAGGAAGACCATTCCAGGTCATTGGGCCTGCCACAGAAAAAGCTCGGTTCTGCATAGTTGCAGTTCAGAACCACAAGTTTGATAACATCCATAAAAATATTAACACATGTGCTACCTTATTCTTATCCTACCAAAGTCTCAACGTTGGCTGGATCTATATTCACTATCCTTCCAGCTTCATCTCTTGCTTGACTCAATTCCTCTAACTAGAGCTACTGGTATATACAAATCTGAAATAATTCTTTTGTTTTCTTCCATCCCAAGCTGTGGCAAGGATGCTGCCCAGACCAAAAAGTATTAAATACAAGAATTACGGTCTCCTTGCCCAGACCAATTAAATCAAGTAATCAAGGAATAAGTATAATTTGACAGGTGAAAGTGATAAGACCATCCTGGCGTTGACTTTTCTTTTCAGTTTGTCTAAATCAGAAATCTGCTTAGCATTGTTAATATCAAATGCATCCGATATCAAGCTAAGGCCCTGCAAGCGAAGAAACCCACTGACAAGCAAAAGGTCACCACTGTAAACATAGACAGGGCACTGCAAGCCGAGAACCAAAGGTCACACTGTCTATTGACTTTGAACTCATTAAGACTTTGGCTGAACGGACGTGAGAGACTGGCATTCCAGAAACCATCATCATCATCAGTTCCTGATTTCAGCCATTTGGCAGCAGAGGGTACGAATAAATCATCTCCATTGTCCTCGGTTATTTGTCAAGTCCATTGCTCCCTTCAGTATTAGTCCAAATGTTATGTCCTCATATAAATTATCTATCCAGTGTAGTCTTCGTCTGCCTTTGTGTCTTTTCCCTTTGAACCCTGCATGTAGTGCATTACCGTATGTGGGATTCTGTCAACTGGCATTCTCTCTACATGTCCAAACCTTCGGAGTCTTCGTTGAACGACTTTGTCTAGCAGAGAGGTTTGGATATCTAATGATTGCCTAATCATAATGTCATCATTTCTTATTTTCTGTAGTTTTGAAATCCCTGAAATTTTCAACAGCGAACTCATTCCTGCTTATCATGCTTTCACATTGTATAAAATTCTGATATGTTTAGGAAAATCAGTTGTATCATCATCTCCTATATTTTTGTCTTGGATTTCTTTGTTAATTTCTCTGCTTCTCCATTTCCTGCTCACTAATCCAAATGTTTGCAAAGTATGTCCAATTCTGCTTTGCATGTCTTTTTCACTGCTGCCATCTGCGTTTATCAGACCTCCTATAGATAGTTGAATTGTTCTACTTGCTCAATAGCTTCTCTTTGGATGTAGATAGTTATTGGTGTCTTTGTGGTCTTATAAATAACCACTGTTTTGGTTTTCTCTGCATTAATTATTAGGCTGAATCTTCTACTGGTTTCATCAATATGTGTCATAATATCCTGTAGTTCTGGTCTGCCTCTAGTGAGGAGACCAAGGTCGTAAGCAAATTGGAGATTATTCACCAGTCTTCCGTTTATTTGATTTCTGCTTTGGAATTGTTAAGGCTGAGTAACATTACTGCTTCTAACACTAGGTTAAATAGGTATGGGGATAAGATACTCGTGTTACTCCCGTTTTCACATGTACCAGTAATCGTAATCGTAAACTCGGTATTTCTAGAGTGCCCACAAAAGCGAAGTCGCGGGAACCAGCTTATTTACAGGTAAGTCTTCTGTGAGACAAGATGAGAATTCTACCATGATGAGTACAAAGTTCTAACGTCGTGAAGAGAATACAATACAATCAGTTGCGAGAGGGAGTGGTGATGATTCTGAACAAGAAAACAACCAAAGTAATGATTGGATACCCGAAACCACAGCCAGCCAATGAAAACCATTAGCTGCCTTTGTCTGCTGGATAAAAATAGCTTGATGCTGCTGCTAAAAGCTCCAGGTCTCCTGTTTCTAAAAGCCCTGATCCAAACACCCTGGGTGCACGTCCTGTGTGATATAATTGAACAGGAAGTATTTTAAAAAATCAAAATGTCAATTACTAGCACAAACATACACATGCAGAAAAATACCTTGCATATCTTTTCTCACTAATTTCTGAATGTAAAAACATTTGCGAAATAAAAAGTCACGCACAGCAAGAAGCTTCTTCTGTTGGTATGCAATATACGGCTAATTTATGAACTTGATTGATACAGTAATGGCCTTGCTTTCATAACCACGCTGATAAAGAAATGCAGCCACACAACAATCCAGCTGAACTTAATGAATCCTCATTGTATAAATTTTGGTGTCAAGTATGGGAAGGTTCTTGGATATCCCTCTGCATTGGTTTCATAACTATTTTTCTGTTTGCTTGTCGTGTAATCAGTGTTTCCGTTAGGGGCCAAAAAGAGGACGTATTTACGCCCAGGGCTAGAATTTGTCTGGACATACCTCATGAATGTATTTTGGCTATCACACCGAAAAATTTGGACGTTTTGGACGTTTTTTACGGACGTAAAAACGGCCATTTGGGCGTTAACGGAAACACTGCGTGTAATGTAATGACAACAATTTTTTATCCTTAAACTGCCTCTCTGTTCTGTCTCACCTTAATGACCTTTTGGAAATGACCACAACTTTCAGACTTACCTGTTTCAACAAGCTTACCCACCATATTTATCTTTTTTCAAATTCGTGTTTATTGATTCTAACTGACAAACTGCAGTAAGATTACATGAAATTGATTGTAGGAACACATGATTACAAGTTAAACAAGAGTTCATTTTATAACTGCATGGCAGCCTGTTAGGCGCCCATCACGTTCTACAGCATCGTCATTTTACCATCGCCCCTAGGGATTGGAAGGCTGAGTCAACTTTACGGGGTTAGGTAGAGGGTATCGATCCCGCTTCCTACTTGACGTCCTGCTCTTTACGCCAGTGTGTAACCATTCATCTATCCCCACCCCCTTCTGGTTTCTCTGACGACGACGTTTAAATGGCTTTTGGACTAAGCTTTCATGTGAAGAAGAAGAAGAGCAGTCCCTTAAGCCAGCCCTGAGGCAGCCATGTGTATGAAGTGTTAGCGACTTATTTTCCTCGCCTAAGCATATGAGGGCAGGTGGCCAATCCTCACCGTCTCTTCTTCCCACCGACAGTGTATGGTCAGTGTACTCATTATTGCTGCGTTGGCTAGGGGATGCTGGTGGAAGCAACCATTAAATGATGCCCTGTGCACTATTCTAAGGACTCTATAGAAGTCATCTTCTTAGATTAGATTGTACATAAGATAGGCAACTTAAATAAACTGGTGCTATAGAAGTTCAGATTAGATAAATCGCCACTTGTTACAGAAGTAATCTCATTAACTCTTTCCATTTTAATGTCACTCAACTTTACCAAGTGAAACAACGTCACATACAAAGACAAAGAAACAGACTGCTCTGCATATGTGCCAATCCCAAATGAGACCTTCTGATTTTCAGAGAAACTCGCCCCAATCTTTGAGCACGGAACTCTCAATAAATCTAAGGACATGTGTATACCAAGAAATTTAGAACATTATTAAAGATTTTAGCCTTGAAGAATTATTTTATTGGCAAATGGTTCCTGTAAAGCTTAAAAATGTTGCAGTATGGCTTCCACGTCATTTGGCAAGTACCAGGTATTACTGTACAGATAAAAACGACTCATCCAGGGAGACAGCCTGGAACAGTTTCAGCCTTCAGGCACCAATGGATTATGACAAGCACAAGCTCAAAAACCTTGAGCTACTTTTGACAACTGAGACAAATCTCTCTTGCAGTAACAGTTAAGAATCTACAGCTGCCTAAACCAGGGTCCATGGTCTAAGCCAACATCGGGCAGCCACCTGGGACAGCTGGTACTGTTCAAATGCATTAATAAGTTGCAAAATGAGCAGTTAGTGTTAACAATATTTTTCACCTCAGGTAGAAGTGATCCCTCAGCAATAAAAATTTTGGTTAGGCATAGAAATAACAATGATTATTATTATTATATTATTATTAATTAATTATTATTATTATTATTTTATTTTATCCAAGGTAGCAATGGATACATAAATGCCCTAAGACAATAAATGACATCTTCAACTGGATTATTATAATGACTAGCATTATCTCCATGATTTCTGCTCAGCCAAGCACAAGAACACCTATAAAAGTGAATATTTCCAAACACCAAAATAATTTAATACATTATTTAATTTTACAGTACAATAAAATACTAGTGTAACTACCAGGTACATCCATAAACATCTGTACTACATGTATCTATTTCTACCTCACATAACAGTTGTTGTACAAGTTCATAGCCTCATACATGGATGGTGCTCATGAACTGTGTGTGCATGTGTGAATAAGGTTATTATTGTCATATCATGTTAGGCTGAATTATGGGCATAATATATATGGAATTATGCTACCACATCATGCTACATTACACTGGAATATTTACATCTAGTTATATGTCAATTTAAACAGGAATATTACGTCCATCTCATTCACGTGCATTTAATAAAGTCTCCAGAACGAACCCCAATAGACGACATTGACATCAGTCTTGTCACGTAGACATTGACCACCAGATGGCACTGGGTGAGGACAAGTGGTGGGAAACAGGGCACAAGTGTGTTTGGCGAATGGAGTGCTGGAGTGATGGATGGACAGACGGATATTTCAGGACAACATCCGGATCCGCTTCAGTATACAGCTCAGTAAATGGCTCTAGAGACTTGAACCCACTGGGATTAGTTTTCTCTAGGGAGTATTATGGAAAGATTCCATACATGTCGTTGGTGCCACATGTTCTATAGGTGAAGATGCTTTGGGGTATAAATACCCAACATGACTTTTGTGGTGCATAAAATTACATCTTCTTAGAAATTTCGGACAGTTTCAGCATATTCAAGGAATCTCTAATGATGCTATATAAATGCCCAGAATACACACACACACAAACAAACACACACACAATTCCAGCTAGATGTGTATACATATATATATATTCGTTTAATGTAAATCAGGTTGACAAGCCGCAACACGGTTACAAGGTAAAATGAAATGAGATTAGTGATGTAGAATTCTGTAGGTTATTGTTTGAACAGGGATTATTTTTTTCAACAAGCTCCAAATTTCCACTCAACAAGCACAAATTTCCACTCAACAAGCACAAATTTCCACTCAACAAGCACAAATTTCCACTCAACAAGCACAAATTTCCACTCAACAAGCACAAATTTCCACTCAACAAGCACAAATTTCCACTCAACAAGCACAAATTTCCACTCAACAAGCACAAATTTCCACTCAACAAGCACAAATTTGTTCAGCATCTCTGTCCAAGACATCATAGAGTCCACCCTCAAGCAGTGAAACCGAACGGTGTTACCGATAAAAGTAGTGAACGTCTGTGAAAATTTATGTAGCTTCTTCAGAGAATCTCCTAAAATTTCTGGGAACTTTGACAAACGTGGAGAAGAGGTTTTGGAGATATTCTCAGAATTTGTACTTCATTTCTTGCTCAGACTCCAGAAAATATAAAAAGCAAATCGAACCACCTACAGCTTCCCAGCATGAAAGATAACTAAATCACCAGTTAAGTCTGACAAAGGCTAAACCATCAGACAGCCAGTCTAACCATGGCTCATAAATAAACTATCTACGTCTCAATAAGTTATTTTGTTGGTAAATTATGGTCTGGTAAAAAGACACTAAACAAAAGTGAATAGGTTACCTAAGAAGAAACTATGCTTAACAAATTACAACTTCACTGTACAAAGAAGTGCAACAAAATGGAATTCATCACACTCATCATATGAGTAAAACAATCTTCTACTTTAAACTTGAAAGTAAAGAAGTTCCATGCAAAAACTGCTTTGCTAATTATCTGAAATTTGATTGGCTCGTAGTATGAACCACAAAAGATTACCATTGGCCGTCTCTGGTTAACACTTTAATGAGAGCATGCACTAAATGTGACTGGGAAACCAATGCAGCTCGTTGTTAAAAGGTTAAACTGACATCTGCAAAACTTAATTAGTGCATCAGGTTCAATATACACAACACCCAGTGCTTTTCATAAATGTTCACACAGTGCTATATAAATGGCAAGACTCACACATACATACCAGGGTACACAAAATATGATGAATTACGCTGTAAAAAGTCTTGGTTCTATTTACAGTGCTCATTACGGTCGGTGCCAATGCTGAAGACGTTCTTCCTGTTAAGCAGTTCTTGCCTCTGGCATCATTAGTGACATCAAAAGCCTTCCTTGTTTTTCTCCCGATGGTGGGAACTCTCGTCCTGCAGGCATCCATACTCGTGCAGGCATGTCTACCTACACTTTTTAATCTGTCTGTATGTCTGTCTGTTTGTTTGTCCATCCGACAGCCTCCGTCTGCCTGTGTGTCTGTCTGTCTATCTGTCTGTCCATCTGTCTGTCTGTCTGTCCATCTGTCTGTCTGTTTGTCTATCTGTCTGTCTGTCTGTCCATATGTTTTTCTGTCCATCTGTCTGTCCATCTGTCTGTCTGTCTGTCTGTCTGTCTGTGTGTTGTGTCCTCCTTAAGCATCAGCATTCAAAGTTTTCCACGCGTCATCCAATTATCAATATTTTCTAGTTCTGAGGCTTACCTGTAATCCCAGATTCCACAGGCAAGCCATCCCACTTACTTAGCTTGCAAACAAAACCCCTTCCAAAACAGCAAACACTTCAAATCTTCAATTTAGTGTTTGCAGAACAACAAAACATTGACAGAGCTGTGGTCTATTTCTGACTGAAGAATTTGGCTGATGCATAAGGACTCTATTTCAGGCCTGACTATTTATTTACTTTATGCAAAGTCCTGCCCTGGTCAGTGGTCTACTTCTGGTCTGTGACTTCTCTTCTACTATGAAGGGGTCAACACCTGTAGAAATAGATGTCAGGCATTGGTAGTTCAAGTGTTCTTGGGAAAAACAACCTGTGGCTGATATTGTGAGAGCAAGTCAGCTGCAGCGGATCCAGACTTTCAAGTGAGACACGGTGTCCTCAGAGCACAAAGACCTGAATTGTAGCCTGTTGTTTCCACTCAGTATTTGCATGGTTTCCGATTCACGAAGTGTCTTAGTCTCCATCAAAGGCGCAAATGTTTTCTTGAAAATTCATGGTTCAGTGACTGACACCTGCTTTCTTCAACGCCCAGAAAAATTCAACATCAGAAATGCCCAGGAGTTAAATTATTGAAAAATTCAACATCATGAGTTAAATTATTGTAAACTTCAACATCAGGAGTTAAATTATTGTAAAATTAAACATCAGGAGTTAAATTATTGTAAAATTCAACATCAGGAGTTAAATTATTGTAAAATTCAACATCAGGAGTTAAATTATTGTAAAATTAAACATCAGGAGTTAAATTATTGTAAAATTAAACATCAGTAATGTCCAGGTGTTAAATTATTGTAAAATTCAACATCAGTAATGTCCAGTAGTTAATTAATGTACATATCAAGACACCTGATACAGCATCTCTATAGGTATCTGTGAGTAGTCTACATATGACTACTAGTTAACACTAAATTCCATCTTTTGGACCTTCCTGTTAACATTAGTTTTATATTTTTATCTCTATCTTTATTATTCTTTTGAACTAGCTGTAATTAGTTGCGGTGTGTCAGCTGTTTTTTGTGTGCCAATAAACGAATATAATAATGACTGAAATGATCCAAAAATGGCATATTTTAAGGTATGCTGAACAGAGCCAATGACAACAGTATGAATATCAGATTCTCTGATGAGCTTTCATTATGACACGGTTGTATTGAGAAATCCGAATAAAAAATGAGCTCAATGTCCCTGGTCACATTATTTATATCCTAAGCCACATGAATTCAACAGACACAGGTTCTGCTGCAGATCTTAAGAAACAGCAACACTAGCACATATAAATAATTTTCAAAGACTGATAAAAAAATCTGTGAAAGATTCATCTGAAAAATTGCTAACCTTCTCATCTCAACCAACTCCAGGGTTGTTTGTCTGACCATTAGCACTGAATGCCTTACTCGTTTGCTTCTCGTTGGATTCTGAAGACCCTCTGACATTTTGTCTACCAGATACTAATGCCAGCTCAATATAGCTTCAGGCTTCATTCAGAGGGAAGCTAACTTATCCATTATAAATGAAACACATTTTGTATTTTACACATTTTCTTAACATAATTGCAGTTTAAATATAACATAATTAAATATACGTATTACAAAGACTAACTCGTATTTCTGAGTGACCTTGTGTGCATTACAAATTTTCGTAATAATAATAACAGCATTTGTTTGTGTGCGTGTGTGCGTGTGTGTGCATTCATAAATAGACTACTAGGCAGACAAAATAAATTCTATATGCCATTGTCAAGTATTGAGATATGCTAAACAATTAAAATATACATTTCAATAGCTAATAAAGTACGAACAAGTATTTTTTTGTCTAGGATGCCCTTCAGACAAGTAAACTGGAGATTTATGGCAAGATAAGAACCCAACAAACACACACACACACACAACGCAGATACATACAAAGAGACAAAAGGATACATACAAAGACACACAAAAATACATGCAAAGATACATTCAAAGATACACAAAGATATATACAAAGATAACAAAGATACATAAAAAGATACACAAGAATATATACAAAGACACACAAGGATACATACAAAGATACACAAGCATACATACAAAGACACACAAAGATACATACAAAGACACACAAAGATACATACAAAGACACACAAAGATATATACAAAGACACACAAAGATACATACAAAGACACACAAAGATATATACAAAGACACACAAAGATACATACAAAGACACACAAAGATATATACAACGATACACAAGGATACATACAAAGACACACAAGGATACATACAAAGATACACAAGCATACATACAAAGACACACAAAGATACATACAAAGACACACAAAGATACATACAAAGACACACAAAGATATATACAACGATACACAAGGATATATACAAAGACACACAAAGATATACAAAGATACACAAGCATACATACAAAGACACACAAAGATACATACAAAGACACACAAAGATACATACAAAGATACACAAGCATACATACAAAGACACACAAAGATACATACAAAGACACACAAAGATACATACAAAGACACACAAAGATACATACAAAGACACACAAAGATACATACAAAGACACACAAAGATATATACAACGATACACAAGGATATATACAAAGACACACAAGGATACATACAAAGATACACAAGCATACATACAAAGACACACAAAGATACATACAAAGACACACAAAGATACATACAAAGACACACAAAGATATATACAAAGACACACAAAGATACATACAAAGACACACAAAGATATATACAACGATACACAAGGATATATACAAAGACACACAAGGATACATACAAAGATACACAAGCATACATACAAAGACACACAAAGATACATACAAAGACACACAAAGATACATACAAAGATACACAAGCATACATACAAAGACACACAAAGATACATACAAAGACACACAAAGATACATACAAAGACACACAAAGATATATACAAAGACACACAAAGATATATACAATGATACACAAGGATATATACACACACAAGGATACATACAAAGATACACAAGCATAGACACACAAAGATACATACAAAGACACACAAAGATACATACAAAGACACACAAAGATACATACAAAGACACACAAAGATACATACAAAGATACACAAGCATACATACAAAGACACACAAAGATACATACAAAGACACACAAGGATATATACACAGAAACACAAGGATACACACAAATACATACAAAGATACACAGATACATACAAAGACACACAAAGATACATACCAACACACACAACGATAAGCACACACACACGCAGGCCATTCGGTATCAAAACAGACAAACATAGGATTATATTAGCATGGGGGAAGAGGTTGATGTTTCCTTACAGCAGAACCAAGAATTTCAAAACACAGTCATCTGCTGCTCTCTGCAAATCCCACACGGATTCCAACGGCAGAAGACGAGAGCAGTTCTCTCGGAAGAAGTTCAGTCTGGTGTCCTGGAAGTCGGAACAGTCACTGATGCTGGCATCATGCGGCATAAAAACTACACCACACGGAGCAAATCAATTGCTTCCAGCACAGAGCACAGCTGGTTACAGACTGGCCTGTTCAAGAAAATCCTGTAGAAAGCCATCCATAAAGCCAACACTTTTTTCTTTACCAACCTCCCACGCATGCAGGCAGTATTTATATTCCAACACTTGCAACGTAAACTGCAGACGATCTCCATTCGAACACTTTTCCTTCAATCAGAAATGCTCTCAGCCACTTACTTACTTCGCTCCATTTGATGTTTCTTGTAGCGCCGAGAGTAGTTACCAACAAAGCTCAGATAACAGGTATCTGATTGCCGTTTGCTTAATGATGATATTTTTTGTTTTTAATGAACTTTAACATCTGCAGACAAGCGTAGATAGCAACTCAAAGTCCGATTACCTGCTCAGGAAGCAGTGCTATATAAATCTACGATAACAAAGATAAACCTGAAGCTGAACCGTAGCTCAGTGCCTTCATGTTTATCCTTTCTGCAGCCACTTAATTGTCTCTGCTTAATAACATGTATAATTCCATTGTGATATTCCCTAGCAAGCTCAGGTTTATATGAGTACAACGATTGTACACTAATGGCGGAAAAACCAACTGCAATCGTAATGAATCAGGTGAATGTGTCAGCAGGCTCAGCAATTTTTACATACATTTAGTGACTGGATCATGACGAATGCTTTATAGAGAAGCATACGGAAATGTGGTAATTCAAATCACATTCGTTGTCCATGGATTGAATTTTTCCATGAAATACCACTACTGGAATATCTTCTTCTTCTTGTGGTTCTCTGCCTCTTAGGCAGGTTCAAATGTCCAACGTCGCCACTCCTCTCTTTGTTGGGCCTCTTCTTTCAGCTTCCTGTAATCGTTTGTCATCATCCAATCCAGCATCATCTGTCTTGGTCTTCCTCTTGTCTTCCTCCCCTCCATTTTTCCTTCAATGACCGTTCTTAGTAGTGAGTCTCCTCTCAGCATGTGCCCGATCCATTTCCTGGAATATCACTGCTCTGAAAACTACATCATGATATATGACACATCATGACATATCATGACACATCATGACACATCATGCCCTACACGCTAATACACTTTTAACATACCAGTAATGCTCAAGCACCTGTCTGCTAAAAATTAACATTGCATTTCTATTAGAAAAGATTACTAATTACTGTTATACATTTAGATATTTGCTTACAAATTTAATTACAATTTATCAATCACTCAATGCTTTATTTATAACATCTAGTGAAAAGATTTGCCAGCCAGCATCAGAAAACTTATTCGAAGGTGTGATTTTAATGTGGAAATGATAACAAAACCGAGGCTCTATGTCCAGGCCATTCCTGTCCACATCTGTCCAAATAGTCTCATAATGACTTGCAGTCTCGATCTACCTGAATGGAAGCCAGGCACATCCACTTACACAGAGAAACCATATCTATTTCAAAGCTCAATGCTGCAGTGAATCCAGACTTTAAAAATAACAGCATTTTTGTTTCCACATGAATTAAACACACATATCACTGCATAAACATTTCATTCATCAAATACTCATGTACACATATATACCAACAAAACAACTATAATTTGATGAAGCCTTCTAAGCTCAGAGCATTCTGAAGCAGGTAGGCAGAGAAGCCATCTCTATTACAAAGCTCAATGCTGTATAGAATCCAGACTTTGCAAGATGTGTCCAGACTGTAAAAATAACAGCATTTTGTTTCCACGTGAATTACATGCGCATATCACTGCATAAACATTTCATTCATCAAATACTCATGCACACATATATTTCAACAACACAACCGCAATTTGATAAAGCCTTCCAAGCTCAGAGGAGCATTTTTAAACAGGTATGCTTATACATGTATATGTATGCATCAGAGTTGTATTGTCTCGAGACACTGTCTCGGTCTCGAGACGTGCTCGAGACAGGTTTTTCGATGTCTCGGTCTCGGTCTCGGACCTCACTGTCTCGGTCTCGGTTTCGAAATCATTTCTTGACTTTTTGGAAACTGTCTCGAAACGAAAGTCTTGTCTTTTTGGAAACTGTCCCAGAAGCGAAAGTCTTGTTCTCTTCTAGAAGCAGTCTCCAAAGTTCTCGTACAAACTGTATTTGTTTTGGAACTTCGTACAGTATTGCGCTGTAAAATTGTCTTAAAACCGAATGGATAACTAGTTAATCGGAAGTGCCAAAAAAGACAGGAAGCTTTCAAAAAAGCGGTCTTTCTGGTATTAAGATTTAAGAGTATTGAAAAAAGCAGTCTTAAGTTCGCACTTTCAGTCTCAAAATTTCCAAATATCTTAAAATGCCTCATAAAGAACCTGAAATCATGAAATATGCATTCACGCAGTTTGAAATCAATGAAAACCAAAATTTAAATGGCATGTCGTTCGTCGTTTGTGTAAAGCCAACATAAGCGAAACTCTTTTAACAACATCTAGTTTCTCAAGGTGAGTGATGTGACTTATGTCGCTAAATCGCTAATAGGCCTAGGGCCTAAAATGCCCTAAATGGAATTTTGTTGGTTTAAATTTTAGAATCATTTAGAAGATCTCTGAATGGCTGAAATATTTAATTTCTTTATAGTTTATACAATTCAGGTGATCGGCTGATTTAAGTGACTTGACCCTTGTATTAGACTTTAAAAAAAATCGAGAAAAATTGTTTCACTTGGGTCCAATGTGCATTTCACTGTTTTGAACTGTCTCGAACTGTCTCGGACCTGGTCTCTTGTCTCGGTCTCGGTCTCGGACCCCAGACTGTCTCGGTCTCGGTCGGTCTCGAACCCCACTGTCTCGGTCTCGGTCTCGGTCTAATAAGTTTTATGTCTCGTATACAAGTCTGGTATGCATATACACTAAGTGATAACACCTAAGTGTGTTGTAAATAGCATTTAAGTGCACACTGACTCATATTTAAATACACAACTTAAAAAGCAAACTGATAAATATTTAAATATTTTTGTATTCAACTGTGAATAGATAAGTATGCAATTTATAAGCATTCCCAGATGTCTTGTGAGCCAACCGGCAGGGTTCTACAAGTCCCTCAAGTCTTTTTTCTTTAGTCGTGGCTGGGCCGGGAGCGCTTCTGAGTAGCTTCTTGAAGAGGCGCTATATAAATGCTCTGAATGAATGAATGAATGAATGTCTGCTAGCAATTGCATCACAAAGTGAAGCGTTTAAAGGGCTATGGACAGCAACAAGTAATATTCTCCTGTTTGGGTGAAACTAAAACCCACTAAGAAACTGATTGTAACTTGAAAACCAAACAAAGCCATAGCTGAATCATGGAAGTCCATGGCTGAATCCACCATGATTGGCTTGGCCACTTCTATTTAGCAGATGCTGTTCTCAGATTTCTTTAATATAAAACATATTTCCATAAAGCTTTGTAATGCTTTTCTATGATGAAAATATTTAACACTTTAATGACGAGCTGTACTGGTTTCCCAGTGACCTTTGGCACACTCTCATCGTTAAAGTGTTGAGGCCTAAAAGTTAACTGCTACTGTTGGACAAATGACAAACACTTTCCCATCAACAGTAAATGCACAATTTTGGTTATTGGCTAAAACACAGTTTCAAATGTTCAGTTACCGTAATCAGAAATGGCTGAAAATACAATTTGTTTCAATTAGAAGCTACAACACCGTGGCAAAACAGAACATTAGTTGTTCAGTTACAGCCAAAAATCAAAATCTGGCTAAAACTCTAATTAATCTTGATTAGCAGACATAGAAAATGTTCAGTTACAGCCAAAACATGATTATGCTGAAACTACCATTTCTCTTGATTAGCAGCTACAAAACCAGGAACAGACTGAGGTTAGGTTAGTCTCTTGTACTCATGCTTTGATGACAACACTCACTCCATAATAAACAGACTGCTGTCTACTAATGGATGCTGATGCATAATGACATGGACGTTGATGAAAGTAGGCCAGATGGGAAGCACATGGGTGCATGATTTGCCTGATAGGAAGCCAAGTACTCTTCCTGAGGCACTCATTCCAACTTTCTAGCATGCCTACTGGATGCAAATTCGCTTTTATAAGTGGCACTGGAATGTCGAGACCAAAGAACCAGTACAGTGCAGACCCGTTTACATGCGACCCATTTACGCAAGATTTCACTTAACTTGCAGTTGTGCCATGGCTACCAATGCTAATTATTTACCACACAAGACAAGTTAATACATGATACAGGAACTTGCTGTGTGGCACTACATGGTAGAATCTTTTCAGAATCAATATGCATGCCACATCAGTTACGATTCAGTCTCATTGGCATTATTTTAGGCAGCATGCATCAGCTGTGCACAGTTGCCTGAATATGGGACAACAGTCACGACCTGCAGCCGACCTTAAGCCCTTCAGAGGCCAGTAAGCTTCAAAGCTGGTGAACTTAATACAGCTTCACATGTCTCCACTTCCCACGCCTACCAGGTAGCAGCTGCAACTGAGATAGATATGGTAAATGTGCCCCTGCCTTCCACAATCAACCCAGCTAACACCAGCAAAGGTCAGCTGGTGTCTTGGTCAAGGTGACAACAGCTATGTACTCATATGTTCAGAGACTCTGAACATCCATGCCATCTGTCAGCTTTCGAAGGGAATCTGTTGGTTGGTTCCACGTGTGTGCATGGGCCAACCACTGGTGACTCTTCAACCTTACTGCCCAGGGTTGGCAAGTTGTTGCCATCGCCGGTTATAACCGGTTATTGCCATGGCTATAACCGTCCCGGCAACAACCTCTTGGCAATAATGGCAACAACCTCTTGGCAAAAATGGCAAAAACCTTTTGGCAAAATTAGAAACTATTAATTATTCTGGTAATAAAATATGGAATCTTCACAGTTAGCTTAATTTTTTATTTCTTCTGGCTTGCTACTTTACAGAGTTGATTTATTCAAATATATCATGCTTTAAATCAATCAAGTTTTTCCAAATAAAAATCACCTGATTTAAATAACCATATAATTTCTTCCTAATAAAAGACATTTACTAGTTTTACATATTAAGTACAGTCAATATCGAATTGTGTAATTATGAATTAGAAATTTTGCCAAACCTTTGGCACTACTAATAAATTTTATACTAGGCCTACCAGGTAAGTATATAGAAAAGGCAATGATCCAGAACCCTGTTGACCTGAATATTACTACTGCAGTGCAAATGGCAGTTTATTTTGGAGTAGTTGAACTGTAGGTCAGAATTTTTTTTTATCTTAATCTCATATAGTTGACTTTAGCTAAATTTATTCTAAGGGGTAATATAGATTTACTACAGTAGTTTTAATTTCCCACAGAAACATTCATTATAACTATGCAGTCTGTGCAGTGAAATATGATTTTCATTTGCCTTGCCCTTACTTTGGAGAAAATGGGCAACAACTGGCAATAACCGGCCGGCAACAACTGGCAATAACCGGCTATAACCGGTTATTGCCACTGTCCCGGCAACAATAGGTTGTTGCCGGCATTAACCCAACCCTGCTGTAAATTGTTCTGCCGATGTAATATTTCCGTTCGTAATGACACTTAACATCATAATATGCTAGTAGGTCTCTTGAAGAGGCGCTATATAAATTCTCAGAATGAATGAATGAATATGCTTGGCATGGCAGTCCAATGCAGGCACTTCATGCTTTAAAATGTTGTCTGGAAACAGCCGATGTTAAAGCAGTTGGAAACAAATTGTCTGATATTAAATAATTATCACTTTTGCCCATGACCAGACAGCAATGTGGCCTTTCAAAGTAAATGGAGAAAATCGTCTCAGGGAGGGTACAGTGCAAGTGCCTTCACATCAGACAGACTAAGTCTTTGAGCTCTGCAGCCACACTAAGACTTCATTCTTCAATACTGTATTTCATTATGGTCCTTAAATATAGCTCGCAGTCTGTTAACAAGGTCATGGCTACTTAGCCTCTCAAAGGCCGTGCATGCATAGCGTGTCTGCCCTGTAATTCTATAGACTGCATGGAACAGCGTAAGTAGTGCTACATTCATCAAGTGCCTTTATTGATCTGCATTGGCAGAGCTGGTGTTATCAATTCAGCTGGATAGGTTGTCCTCACAACCTCACATTCACTTCATCACTTGACCCATATCGATCTTAGTGCACAGGGTTCATTTTGTCAAGCGTTTTAATTTTCATAATAAAGGCCTATGAAGATCATAACCATATTAACGGCTGCGATCAACTTTGAATTCTCAAGGACGAGCAATCTACATTCTACACCGATCTGTTCAACATGTCAATTACCTGCTCTCAAATTCTAGCTGGCAACCCCTCCTCCTCCTCCTCTGCTATTCTCAAAACCTATTTCTTCTCTCGTGGCCTTGCACACTGGGGCACCTCTGAATGGTTCACCCTACTAGAGGTGCCTTATAAATGTTTGCATACAATATAATGTCAATGACAATCAGAGTGCTTTTTGTAACGGCAAATGAAACTGAAAATACCTCGCATCACTTTCACATTCTGAACGCGCTAACCCCACGTCTAGTTGTTACAACGCAAACCGCAATGAATACAATTCCTTCGGCTATTTTTAAACTTTCCCAGCTTCTTCCCTGGGCAGGAGCCACGAAGAAGGTTTCCCACCGCATCTCCGTCCAGTTAGGCTTCTTCTGATCTCAAGGACAGACAAGCAGAGATAAGATTTGCCTCCTAGTTATCACGTGTGTAAACACAGGTTGAACATGCCAATCGTTCCTGCACAGCCACAATGGACCTACTCTCTTCTAATATCTGTATGTTAGTGTAGCCTGATGCCAAGCCACAACAGATTCCTCATAAATCACATGCTTGTTAAAGTAAAATCTGTTAGGAGCAGATATTTAAAGTACGGTTGCAGAAGTTAATGATTAATTAATCGATTAATCGTTAATTAATTGTAAGATTACATATATTATTAATCATTAATTGTTAATTAATTTTAACGATTACATTTATTTTAATGATTAATTGAAGACTGCTTGTTATATTCGATAAGATGTCCTGGAATTATAGCTCTTGTGATTAATAAATCCAACACCAGAACCTAGCAGTGTTGACATGCTGGTTTGTTTACATTGGTTGTCAGCAGAAGGAAGACACCTGAACTGAAAAACGTAAACAATACTACTAATGTGAACAAATAACTACTATAGTAACTACTAACTAGCAATAAATATTAGTAATACTATAAAAAGGATAAACAACGAATAATGTTAATTTTGTATTTGTCATTGGGGAATACATTTAATCACAATTAACCATTAATTACTCGTTACTTCTTATACAGTCAACTATTAAAAAAGTAATCGTTAACAGCCCTTATTTACAGGTGTTCGCAGGCTGCTTCAGTTACTCTCTGTGCCGCAATCGAAAGATCCCTCAAACATGACTCTTCAGGCAAATGTAAATGCAAATGTTAAGGTAAATGTAAAAGTAAATGCTAAAGTAAATGTAATGGTAACTGTAGGTGGAAAGGTAAATGTATACATGTATGTAAAGGCAAATATAAAGGTAAATGTAAAGGTAAATATAAATGTAATGGTAAATGTAAATCTCCAAAATTTTCAGCCCCACACCAACATCTGTCAGGCAGGCCAGCTTATTACGCAGCACTAAACAAGGAGAAAGTACTACAGTATAGTAATAACTTCATCACACTTTACTGTTAGCGGACAGCCTGCAGGAAAATATTTTCAATATCAGTCTATGACTGTACGCAGCCAGTTCCAGTTTGCAGCCATTAACAGCAGTCCTACAACAGCCATGGGCGTCCGCAGGAATTTTTCCAGGGGGGCGCAAACTTTTCAGTAGTTGTCACAGGGACTAAATATAGGGTGTCGAAAGCAACCTATCACTCCACGTGCTACGCTCGCTCCCGCGGCTCTAGCTACCTCTCGATCCTCTGGCGCGGATCCCAACATTCGAAACAATTCATAGACATTCATTGTCAAAAACTATTATGATAATATTAGATTTTATATGACTGAAATCTGACCTTATTCTTGAAATAATAATTGAAATCGTCTGGGTTCTTGTCCAAACGGATTTGTCACTCTATCTATGAATTTGTCTTTGTGAGTCAGTCGGGCAGTATCACAAGAAGCAGAACACTTCTGAGTAGGACAATTTCGTAGAAACTGTGATGTTCGACTGCGTTGAGGGTCGAAAAAACTTGGTAGGAACGGAACAGAAATTTCAGACAACAAAGACGAATTCATAGATAGAGTGACAAATCAGTTTGGACAAGAGCCGAGGGAGCGAGCGTAGAACGTGGAGTGTTTGGTTGCTTTCGACACCCTATATATTTTGTAGGCTTAGAAGTTTCAGTCTAACGACCCGTGCGACAACAAAGATCAATAGATTCGCATTCCTCCTTCATCCAGGCTTGGGACTGGTTCCGAAGCTAGCGGGTTATGTTTAAATAGTCTGGCAGAATCCTGTGTTAGCTGGCATCTAACTTCCAAGGGAAGAAGCTGATGACTTTGTCAGAGACTGTGGCACCAGCCAGTGTCAATTATATATGCTTATATATATTTGTGTGTCTATATATATAAATTATGTATATATTTATATATAGGCTATATAACGTCCTGACTACGCAGTTCACCGACCGGACCTGTTATCTCGGACTGATCGGCTAAACACAACAAAAGAGCCCAGGGTAAAGGGAATACGACACCAATTACGACTGAAAGCATTTTACTGTCTCGAGGTTGCGAATATGAATTCCATTTTACCAAGAGAGAGATCTGTAGTTAAATTTAAAAAATACGCCTAAGCAAAGATATAGCCTAGGTCCAAATTGGGTTAATTTTAAATAATTTATTAAGGAATTTAGTGTTTTTCCGATAATAACATTGAAAATCGTGTTGTAGCAATTACAACAACCAAATAATCAAAATGTCTCTGCAACTACACGCAAAATCCAGAGGGGCGCATGTGCGCCCCCTTGCGCCCCCCTGCGGACGCCCATGACAACAGCACTGGTTGTAGACCACAATGATTGTGCACTTGAACCTGAGTGTAATTTCGGCCACACTTCCTGTTCTTGTCTAGCAGAGCAAGTGGTTGGAAGACTATAAAAGCATGTCAAGACCACCCACCCTCATATGCCAAGGTTAAGAAAATGAAGTCGCTTACACATCATTCCCATGGCTGCCTATAACTGGGAGAAAAATGAATGAAATTAAGGCCAGGTGCTCGTACTCTGGCAGTGCCAGTCCCAAGCCTGGATAAAGGAGGAGGGTGATGCTAATGATCTTTGTTATCACAAGTGTGGTTAAACTGAAACTACTACTATTGGTCAACTAAAGTGAAGTCCCTAACACCTCCATACCCATGGGTGCCTCTTTGGAGAAGCATCCAGCACACCAGTCTGCCTCCTCTTAGTATTAAACAACAGATTAAATGCCACAACTAAGTTTAACTCCACTACCAATTTTAGAGTGTAACACTAGCATACACAAACTGGCAGCTAGAAGTAACCTCTGCACAACCCATAAATAGTTAAAGCATAAAATCTTAAAAACATGTAAGTCCAATCGAACTTTGTACACAAAAGAAAGTACCAGCCACTTCCTAAGCACCAACATCAAAGACAAGACATCACTCAGTCTGGCGCACAAGTGGAAAACTTATCAGCAACAAGAACTGCACATCACATTAGCAATTTTTTCTGATGAACGAGTCCACCAATTGCCACTTCTCCGTCATTGCTTCTGATGATCATCTTAAGGTCTGCTTTGTCCTTCCCTGTATATTCGGCTAATTTCGTCTCGTATGCTTTAAATTCTTGCTTCTTGAACTTGGATCCTTCATTGACGAAAAAGACAGTCAAGTTCGCCTTTACATCAGACCGACAACAAGGCTGTGCAATGCAGCGCTGGCACCATCACGACCAGCAACAGCAGCCAAAGCAGCTGCATCTTCAGCCATGAAGTAACCATCAGCATCCTTGATCATGCTCTCACAATATTTCTGTAGCAGAAGATCGTATTGATGCTCGAAGCTCGATCTTAATCATCAGCTCCCCTCCGGCGCTAGTACGGAAATATTTAGCCTTCCTCCGAGCACTTTTATGCGATGCTAAATATAAGCATCTCCTCATATGGCACTTCTTCTGGTGCAGACCAGAGCCAGGCCAAGCCTCGGTCGATGCAGCCACTGAAATATGCATCTACACATGCAAGAAATGCATTATGTAGGCATTTATGTCTATGCAAGAACGCATGTGTGCAAGCATGCACATTGCACATATACAGCTAGTACGTATGCAAAGATGTATCAGGACACTCAACATTGAGCATTTCTAGTAAACTGCATACGTGACTATCTAACTCAGTGGTTGCCCCAACCTTTTTCTGAGCAAGACACCCTTACTAAAAGTCATTCAGTCAATGGCATCTGGACTTAATTTCATTCATTTGTTTCCAAGCATCTGGCTTAAGCCATGGGCAGCCATGGGTATGAAGTGTTAGCGACTTCATTTTCTTAACCTCGGCATATGAGGGCGGGTGGTCAGTCCTCTCTCTCGCCATCTTATCTTCCAACTGACAGTGTGCGGTAAATGTACTCATCATAGTTGAGTTGGGATGGGGGTGCAGAAATCTCGAAACCAAATTTCTCCCCTGGCGGGTATTTAACCCCGCCCTAGTGACTGACAGTCCAGCACGCTAACCACTACACTATCGATTGCCCCCCCCCTCCCAACAATAACAATCCCTTAATAATCACGATTCACATTTATGTAGCACCTTTTAAGAACTTGGTAAAGGTGCAGTTCGAATAATCCAGAGGAATGAAGAAGGAACATGTCCAACAATAAAAATCCCATAACAATCTCGATTCTTGGGAGGGGCTTTGGGAAAAGGGTCTTACAGTCCACTCCCACAAGAACATAAAAGAATCCATAAAATATTTGAAGGGGCTAAACGTATCAGAGGACTCCCTCATGTATAATAAGCAGATGGGAAACTCCAGTAAACATCAACTGATTCAGGGAAAAGCCCTCTTTCCTCTTCCTCTTCCTCCACAGTCTGTCTTCCTGCTGAACGACCTCAGAGACCAGACACAGCATAACTCCGGTTACTACAGACCAACTACAGAACAGACATCGAAATGAGTTCTCTGATTGACTCCAGTCTGTTATCCAATAATACCCGAGTAACATACCAACAGAAGCCTTGCCTTAAAAGGCATTCATCAGCGCTTAGACATGCATATACAGGTACATACAAAATAATGTGTGTATATATACATATATCTATATATGTACATGTATGTGTACATATACAATAATGCAATATTTAGAAACCTGCATTTCTTGTATAACTTCTACATCTTCAGTGACCAGAAGCAGATTCCACTGTCGGAAAGTGTCACAAAAACCCAAAACAACCAACCCATCAGGTTGCTACGCGTGTTGTTGTATGAACATATATACATATACATATATGCATACATCCCACATACATGTACATATATGTACCAACATCCATACATGCACAGACATTACATACCCATTTACAACTGATGTCTATTTGAAAACATAGAAATACTTTCTCTACATCAGGTTTCCATATGAGACAAATATTTTCAAACAGATCACAACTGCAGAGTCCACTTTGGAGTCTCACCTACATGTCAGTGCTTACTTACTCACTTTTCAGAACCTTAATAATTCAAATAACATGAGAGTGCTCAGTCAGATAAGTTACCTGTGGTGGTTCATCCCATTTTTTGTCAAAGTCATCTTTCGCTTGTACCAGAAAGGCTTTGACTGAAATCAAATAGAAAACAAACAGTTATAGAAAGCCAGAGTATTTACGTAAGTAAGTATGCATGTATCTGTGTTGATGTTTTCGTGTGATCAGTCAATACTGCTCATCAGTAATTACAATAGTGAAATCAAGTAACACATACTCACACACACAGAGTCCATGTAACATGAGCCAGCAAACATTCAATCAGTTCATGTAACATTGTGTAAACACACATTTAAGAAGTTCTTGTAACACCGGCAAACACATTCCATCGGCTCATGTAACACATTCAAACAAACCATGTAACCTACACAAACACACAGCAAGCCAAGTCTACTATGGTGTACTTGCTTCCCTCTGTTCTTGCCTACCATAGCCACCTTCTCATTTTGGACTTCTGCAACCTGATGAATGCCAGATATTTCACCATATATTTATTGGGGTCCTGGTCCATTAGCCGAGGAAAACAGCTCTCGACGGGGGGGGGGGGAAACCCATACAGAGGTAATAATATTATACCTCATCAACCACTGAAGGTAGAGTTTAAGTGTACACATGATTTTTTTTAAATCTGAACACTCCTATGTCATTTACTTTTTGTTCTTGCTTGTTTTTTTTAGATATGACTGGTGTGGCTTTTTTTGTATTTCATAACATTTTATCTTTCTACATTCTACCACATTGTAAAGAAATGTATCACAAATCATCAGGTACCATAAAGATAGATTAAAAGATTACAGAATAGTTCCAGATAAAAATGTGAGCACCATAAAGTTGCATCTTATCACCTATTTGACCTATAATATTATATGCTGTAATGACACTCACTGTCACTCAGCCTAAGCAGGAATCAGACTAAAAGATATTAGAACATAAATTGACAAATCCAGCAGAATGTTTGGCCTTAGAATGATTAAATAAACACAGAGAAAACTGAAGCACTGGTTTGTAGAAATACCAGATAGACACAATAACTATCAGCATAGATCTAAGAAGCTCTTGAACAAGAAGTAGATCAATTCATCCATCTTGAGGGTCTAATAGCTGCAGATGGCAACAACAAAATCAGAACGAAGTATAAATGGATGCACCCCAGAAGCATTGGCAAACAAGAACAGGATAATTATGGAGAAACAGGAAGATAACAAAGAAAACCATGTATAGGATGTTGACAACATCCATTTTCCTATTATGCTTGGACTGTGTGAAAGCAAGATGAGAAAATCATCCTCACAACATGAAAGATTATGAAAAAATAGAGGACTTTCAAGAGTACAGAAAATTCTAATTGATGACTAAATCAGTTTCTAGATATACATGCTCTGCTGCACAAAGTCGTTCTGCAAAAGCCTCGACGGTATGGCCATGTGGAAGGAATTGACTGAATTCCACACAATGAACCATATTCACTATTTAAGGACAGAGAAAGACAGTTAGACAAAGAAAGTGATTGATAGACAATACAAAGACAATAAAACCTGGACTAAACATGAGAGGAGCACTGGACTTGAGAGTCACCCCCTAGCGAGTTGAAGGCTGAGTCAACCTGTCACTAATAAATATAATTAAATATGTGTTACTAATATAATGTTTCTTCAGTTACTATTAGGTCACACTTACCCTATTAGCCTGAATTAATTTCAATCTCATCAGCTCGTACAAGTCTATTTTAATTTTATGTCATGATTTTACATCACACGCCCAGAGAATTTGAGTTGCACAACAACAATTTTGATTAACAATTTAATGACGAGTGTGTATTAAAAGTGACTGGGAAACCGATACAGCTCATCGCTATAGTGTTAATTTAGCAACCATCAACTGGTGCTTAACCAGTTATTACATTGTTGCTAAATAAGTTCTTAGATTAGTGTGCATTATTTTCTGTTTCTGCCTACAAAAATAGTATCATTTTATCATAGCACATGTCATAATGCGACTAAAATTGAATTTTTGCACGGTTGCACCGCTGTGTCCTCTCATGTGTATAATTCATTTTGGTGAAGAAGTATTGGGAATGCCTGCTGTGATTCCTGAACTACACGCACTCACAGAATTTGATTTAAATGACAACACTCTGAGATGAATTTTTTTATATTTGAAAACGATGACAATCGTTCTGTTAGGAATTTGATACTGATTAGGTGGTGAACAAATTTTTTAAATCTGGTTCTAAATTACTCCAAAAATTGAACAGAACTCTACACGTCTTCACAGCTTCCAATTTTTGCATTTTAACAAGAGATTAGTTCTAAAGCATTTGCTTGAATTTCTACCCATTATAGCCCTGCCTCACAGCGAGTCACCTGTAAAGGAGAGGTAATTTCACACCTGAAACACTGGGATTCTAATCATCAGCAGTTGGGTGGGGGTGTACTAGCCAGTTCAGGGCCTACGGTACTGGATAAGCCCTTGGTTTCCAAGGGGGAATATCTGACTATCAGGAAAACAGGGCAGGGATATGTCTGAGTGGTAACACACTGGCATGAAGATCAGAAGGACATGGGTTCGATACCTGCTAGCCCAATGAGGTTGACTCAGCCTTCAACTCCCTTGGGGCAACTGTAAAATGAGCAGTTGGACAGATGGCACCTTGCAGGCTGCAATATAGTTAAATTCGACTCATGTTAAACTTGTTATCATCTGTTACTACTATATCATGTAATCTTACTGCGTACTTGTCAGTTTGAATTAATAACTGAATATAATAAGAGTACTGGGTACTTGTCAGTTTGAATTAATAAATGAATATAAAAAGAGGGAAGCTATATGCATATAAGAAATATATAGATATAACATACACTATAATATCTATATAATAAGCTTTATTCATGTTTCCATCTTTAGTTCTTTACAAACATAAGAAAATGATAGGGCTATAAAGGCTGAACAATAAGGATGCAAATAAGACTTTATCCACCAAGGCCAACTAGACCTTTAACTTGTTATCATCTGTTACTACTATATCATGTAATCTTACTGCATACTTGTCAGTTTGACTTAGTAACTGAATATAATAAGAGATTCTTAACCAGCCCTCATTTGCAGCTCCGATTATACTCTCAGCAGAACTGCGGACCTATATTTAGGACACTGGGTAGGAGTGCAAAGACTAATAACTCCTCCTCCATATCCGACCTCCACAGATCTGAGAAAGCTCTGAAGATCTGTTAGCTGTCTACATTCGCTTGTAGTAAAACTGAAGTTTGTCTACACATGCCAACAAGTAACAAGGAACTGACGTCATCTTGCCTACCCAACATTTCAAACAATGCAAGGTCATGCAGTTTCCCTTGGTTTGGTCCCAGTAGTAGGTAATCTACTGAAGTTCGGATAACAACGACATAAAAGGCTAAGTTAACACCTCGTATACATTCATTCATGCATTCAGAGCACTTAACCAGAGCAGCCCTCTGGAATACCTACTCAGAGGTGCTCCTAATACAGCACAAGCAAAACACAAGTTTTTAAGTACTTGTAGAAGGTGTATGCTGTGTCCCTTATGTGAAGAGAAGGCACATCTAAAGGTAGGCTATAATCCAGGTGTAAGCAGCATCCTTTATTAGAACAGCATGCTGATCTAAATAAAAGTTTTCATCCAGGTGGATGACCTACTCGCAATGAAAAGACACGACAGTGCATTGACAAAGTACTCACAAAAGGAACAACTTCACCTCAGAATGAAAATTTCTGCACATGGCCAGCCAAACCAGAAATGGAGCAATAGAACTCCCGTATGTTGGCAAGGAAATTGGCCAAGTACATCTTAAATTTAAAATGCAGTGAAATATGCAGCCAATGAAGTACATCACGCATAATGCAATGCATGGTCACACTATGAAATACCACCAACAAGCCACGCAGCATGCATTGAAGCTGTCCATTGCACCCAATAACACTACAGTAGTCAATCCTGCTAATAATAAATACCAGGACAACATAAAGCGAATGAGATCATCATCATCATCATCATATTCGTTTATTTAACACAAAACTGTCGACAAAACGCAACAGAATACATGAGTTATTGAGAGTGGCAGTTTTTCATCTAATAGACGTTTTTGAAAAGCATGCGTGGAACGAAGATCTTATTGTTATTGTGAGATATGACCCGCAACTGTCAAGCTCGGCTCCGCTCGTGCTCGTAAGTTCCTGGTTATGGTCGACCTCAAGATTGCAAACAGATGTAGCAAAGACAACTTGAGGGAAGTCAGAAGATATGGCAGAATAATCTATTTTCTACTGTTGCTGCTTAATTACAGCTAAGGAATATTATTTTCCTGAGAATGGAATAAATTTGCAACCTCTCATTGTCTTTGTGTTCATCTCCCATGGATACCAGATCAACAGTTTTCCCTTGTAAGTGCAGATAATGTAAATATGCGCATAAATTTTAATAATAAACAAAGCCTTACATATAAATAACCACTGCATATGCAAGGACAAGATATGGATGGGGCTAACCTCATGAAACGCACCTCATTCAAATATCAAGGATTTTGTCTAGTGTGAACAAGTCTTGAATGCGTGTGTAATTCACTGAGCTTTAAACACTGAGACAAAAGGAGAGAAGGACAACCAGCCTGGTTCATAATTGGCACAGCAACAATGGTCATTGGCTTTCAAACATCTCTATATCTAACTACTCTGCCTCTGGTGATTAACTAACTGTGTCTCGGATTCATATTCTGTGTGATTGTGCACATAAAAAACTTTCTATATTAACACTCAAAAATATTATGATAGTTTTTTATGCACGTTTGACCTTTCATTGCACATTAGTTTGGCAGAAATAGATGCTCCCACAACTATTATTAGAAGCCATGCAAATGAAGAAAGCAAGAAATCATGTAAACAGTGCCTTGACCAAAATGAAGTAGCTTGACCAAAGTAAAGTGACTTGACCAAAGTGAAGTGTCTTGACCAAAGTGAGTGTCTTGACCAAAGTGAAGTGGCTTGACCAAAGTGAATTGTCTTAGTGAATTGTCTTGACCAAGTGAAGTGAATTGTCTTGACCAAAGTGAAGTGGCTTGACCAAAGTGAATTTCCACTCTTTGTTTGGAAGCAATAATGCATGTCTGGCAAGCATTACATTCCATCAGCCACAAAACCAATTCGACATGTTTCCGATATATTTTTCATTATCTGCATCTCGATGTAAACAACTAATTGGTCAATTCTGCACATGTCAGGGCATGCTCATTGGTAATATACCACCATCTGGCACAGGTTCATTGATTCAAAAGAAAAATAGGTTACTGGAAGTATTGTTAGACTGCCATAGGAAAACCTGAGACATAAATAATCCTGGCACAAGAAAAATTCTTCTCATGTGGAATTTGGCTAAGATAAACAATTGCAGGAATCAGAAGCCCAAGATTATTTATATATTTGTTGACAGTCCATCTCACTACAACCAATTCAATAAGCTTCATCAGGAATGTGTTGTAGCAACAATCGCCTTGTTTCCTACCATGTCCACAGTAAACCTTTAGGCCATGAACTTTTCGATTATGTAAATTCCAGTTCTGAGCAGTTTGTTTCAATTTCCTGGATTAAATTTCGGCCAGAAACTCCCAAGTCTGGGTTCAAATGTCAAGCTATTCACTGACAAATCCAGAGTTCCAATTTTGAGCCACTCACTGATTTGTCTAGGTCCAGAGTTTCAAACTTGCTGCCATGTATAGCATCAAATTTCAATGCATTCGCCATGCCCAAAATAGCACCTTTGAAGAGCCCTATACAAGAGCTCTTTACTCATGAATAAACTTTCTAAAGATACATATTAATTAACATAAGGCAATGCTTCTCCTTGGGTACGATATAGGGTACTTTACAGGGATGTTTTAAGAATATTCCTCAGACGTTTTGTCCTGGAGTAGATAGGTCTTCAATTCTACTTCACTTAAGTGGTGATCATTGGGCATATAAGCTGAAAATACTTGACTTATTTTGAAAAGAAAGATGTCAAAGATTTGTCGTAATTCATAATTTTTTAATAACCTGCAATGATAAGTCCTGCTGTTTGATATACAGTGTGACAGTTAAACGAGAAGTCCTTGTTCTTGTACTGCAATTACCCGTTATTAAAGTTTATTTTCTGACTCGATAGCCTGCATATTTATTTGCCAACAGGAATAGCCATATTAAAGTAGCCAGGTGTCATTATCTTTCAATTCATCAAGTAAACATCTTTGTTATGGTGCAAAAGAAGCTAAATAAGGGAGACTTTATTTCATAGGAAATCAGACTTCCTCTCCAGGCCTCAAGGACATGAAATGTCATTAAATGTCATTAAGAAAAAAACGAATGAATCAGCAGGCAGTACACAAATAACCAGAAAAAAATCACCAGCAGTGGACCCCCCCCCCACACACACACACAGCTAAACCAACATACTACCATCCAGAGTTGACAGATGACAGACACCATGAGTACCTGGACCCCCTCCTGTATCAAGGGTGCCCAACAAGGTCACACCTTCTATATAAAACCAGAATGCAAACCTTAAATAGAGAAACTCAAACTGCTTAATGAACCCAGGGTAACCGGATCAGTCCTGATGCAGCCTGCACTAAAAAAACTACCAGGCAGACTCTTAAAATAGCCATTTATTTACCTATGCGTTAGTCATTGAAACACTGTTTAAGCTCAAGCCTGTAGACAGAAAAAACATCACTTCAGACTATAAATACAAAACTTGAACACCAGGCCATCAAAGTACAATTTGACAGAACACTACCCAATCACCAGCGGCAGTTATACTTGAAATCAGGGGCGGCGATCCCGGGGGGACGAGGGGGACATGTCCCCCCCCACCTTTAGCAGTGGAGGGGACGCAGTATACCGGTGTCCCCCCCAAATTGTTAAAGAAATTTTGACTGCTATTTTTGTTAAATAATTGCCAAGTGGAAACTTGACCAATGAGATCAGGCAGCTTACACGTCAACACGTTGCCACCAACAACTTACAAGAATTACTGAGTTTTGTTAATTATCATGCAGTCTGTTTCTTTGTTCCCATCCTATGACCCTATACAGTAGGAACAAGTTCGACTTATATCTCTGCATAGCATAAATATACTGTGGAGAAAGTGGACTTTGACTGCATGCCGACTGAAGAGCCTTCCACACCCCTCTTTTAAGCTCGTGTGCTGTGCTCGTCTGCAGCCGTCAGGCCGATCAACCATGTAGCCACGGACCTCTGGTATAAGGGCGAAGCCGACCAGCCCCTAGGTTTCTGCAACTACGGAGCTACAGAGGCGCCTAAAATTCTACATATATATAGATAAAATTCTAAACTACAAAAACCATTGGAATTTTTTAAAGAAAATTGCAAGGTCCTCCGTGCCACTGACTGGCGGCCTTTGACAATCTTTGGCAGTGTTGTGCTATAGGCAAGGACAAAAATGACACCCCTTACTCATAAATGACATCTTTTTGACGGAAGCGACCATCATGTATTTTTCGGATTTTTCCGCCCTTTGAAAAATGCCGCTCTAGGCAGCCGCATATATCGCCAGTAAGCCTACCTAAACCCGTCTCTGGTGTTACTCATCAGAGGCTGGCGTGCCACAAATGCCACGCGTACCGTAGGGTTGGCCACCACTGGTGTTTGCAATCTATTAATAATTAGTCGTGTTTTATTGTTGATAAGAGGAGACTCTAAAATAGCTTAATAATTTCAACTTAAATCATTGTCTTAAAACTTCATACATTATATATTGTCACGGAGCGTCATGAAAAGAACTAAAGTAGGCCTATAGGCCTAGGCCTAAGTGATCCAAGCAAGGGACCGATGGACAGCTTCGTTAACAAAAGGTAAATTGAGTTTGTGAATCTACTGAATTATCTGATTCAGTGAGAGGAATAATTAGTTTGAACTTCGAAATCTCATTAATTATTATTACATAATAAATTTTAAACAGCTTGAACTTAGTTGAGCTGGAAGAAATGTGATTTCGAGAAGCGATAATAGGAAGAACTTCTTTTGTTGTTTTGCGAAAAAGTAGAAAACTCCGTAGTGTAGTAAGTCCATAGAGGTTATAGCGCATTAAGTGACATTATTCAGTATTTATTGTATTGTATTTGAACACTTGTTATAGCGCCCCTACCAGATTCCCATTCAGAGGCGCTCCCGACTACTGCGCGAACGCTGAATCGGAGTTTCACGCCGAAGCGCATGAGCAATTGCGAGTGAAGGACTTGCCCAGGGTCCCTACTTGCGGCGGCTTTGAGGTGGATTCGAACCCGCAACCCTCCAGCTGCAAGGCACCGAACATACCCCTACACCACCGCGCCCCTGTATGCTAAAGTGTTACCAACTAGGCCTAATAAAATCCGTTCACTTTTGATTTGAGTTTGCATATGATTATGTAATTTGATGAAAATATATATCTACATGCCGTTATAAAGTGTCTGCCACTTGCTTTTATAATGCTTTTATGCGCACAAAAAGAGGCCAAAAAAATATTTTTTACCCATTTCAAAAGTGTCCCCCCACCTCTCAGACTAGATCGCCGCCTCTGCTTGAAATTATGTTCTAAATTTACCTGAAACTATGTTCTAAATTTACATGAAAAATTATGTTCCAAATTTAGTTTAAATTATGTTCCAAATTTAGTTGAAATTATGTTCCAAATTTAGTTGAAATTATGTTCTAAATTTAACCGATCAACAAGGCCGCATTTGGGCTTACCTTCTCAAATGCTAAATTCAATAGCCTCAGTTAACTAAATTATATAATTACTGTAGGCAGCCGAATAAATGTCAGGCATATCACATTACCTAGTGCCTAATATAGCACGGCTTCACAGGCCAGTTTACTGGAGTTTACACACAATAAGGAATACATTAACATCAAACATTTAAAAATGTATGTTGCATCATACAGACACATCATACTGTAAGGACAACATTAACGAGTTGCAGGAAACACAAAACCGTGAACACGGACAACATTAAGAGCATTAAACACTACCGGTAACCACTGGAAACGCATAAGCACTAAAGAGGATATTACCTAAACACATAAAACACTATTACCGACATTAAACGCATGCATCGGACACTAAAATTAACATCAGACATGCATTAAGCAGTCTGTCTCCATCAGAGATGTTTCAAACAATGCCAAAGTAGCGGAACAACATCGGATCCTCCGCATAACTGGAATAGAATCGAACATAAGCTAAGCATCAAATACTCCAATGGACCCAATGAACATTCCACAAGCAAAGCAGATGCTCCAAACGCTTTGTTTACATGTTTCCAATGCACCTGAATCCATTTCTCCCCCGCTTATCACGCAATCGAAGGTCTCATCTAGCACATGCAAGTGCAACAGGAGGAACCTAGCACGAAGCACAGCTGAGATAGATTCTAAACAGGTGCTACATAAATGCCCTCTTACAGTTACAACTCCATTGGCTAGGCTCTATGTGTGTGCGAAAACACACCAGTGGTGACTCATCTGTAGTTATCTAAGAATTATTGGCATACAGAACTGTGGAGAACTTTCTTTTCTTTATCAGCTTCAACATGATTTAGGCTCATGTGAACAGCACACGATGAGGTGTTCAAAAGGCACAAGAATAATTGTCTATAGGTACATGCCTACATACATACATACATATATATACACAGATATATACATATACATACATACATAAATATATACATATCTACTTGCACACATACATATACATACATAGATATATACATATACATACATACATAAATATATACATATATACTTGCATACATACTTATACATATAGATATTATACACAAGCATACAAGCACTATTATTACAATTTGTTTGGCAAGAAGCTGTATTCATAATACCTAAAAGAGGTCCATGGACAGAAGAAGGCAGGCTATGTAGACAAGCACAATGGGAAGCAAGTAAACCAAAAATGGACTGCCTCACCTCACCATGTATGTATTTGCATATATGTTGTATTTGCATGTGTTACATGAGCTTATGGAAGGTTTGTATATGTCACATGACCTGATTGAATTTGTGATGACACATGTATGTTACATGGACAGATTCAATGTTTGTCATTTATGTGTTACTTGATTTCATCGTGATAATTAATAACAAGTTCATGTATGAGGCTGATCACACAAATATATCAACACACATTTACATACGTACATACATACAAATATGCAGACGTATGTACATACTTGCACACAACTGCAATTACAACTTGCTTGGCAACAAGAGCTAAAAAAGATACCACAATGCATAAACCAAATTGACAACATAAAGTCACATAATGAAGAGCAGTCCCTAAGGATTATCTCAAGTGGTAGCAACTTGTATGACGGGGTGTTCAGCACCCTCGTTTTCTCAGCCTCTGCCTATATGGGCACACAGCCAGTCCTTACCCTCTCCGTCTGATCGTTGAGCCTACAGTGTGCAGTCAGTGTTTCCGTTAGAGTCCAAAAAGAGGACGTATTTACGTCCTGACCGAGAATTTTTGGACGTAGCTCATTTCTTTCGGCTATCACACCGAAAAATTTGGACGTTTTGGACGATTTTTACGGATGTAAAAACGGCCATTTGGGCGTTAACGGAAACACTGTGTGCTGTCGATACGCTCATCTTATTGTAAATCGTAGGTTGCTACGGGATGCTAGTAGAAAAGAAATTCTCTCATATCTGTCTATTCCCACAGGCATTTGACAGATCAGCGTGGAAACTGCACAATTGTGCAACTCGGCACAACATGATTTACGATAACACTGACAGTGACAAGCACAATGATTAATGTCGTGTTTGAAAATTATAAGAATAATGGCATGTAACATACATGTAATAAGTGTAAATGGCACAGTTTATATTGTATTGTATTGTATTTGAACACTTGTTATAGCGCCCCTACCAGATTGCCCATTCAGAGGCGCTCCCGACTACTGCGCGGACGCTGAATCGGAGTTTCAAATGAGCAATTGCAGTGAAGGACTTGCCCAGGGTCCCTACGCGGCGGCTTTGAGGTGGATTCGAACCCGCAACCCTCCAGCTATAGATGTCTACTTGCCAGAAACCGTTTAGCAATGGTCCAAGTGATCTCACAACAACAATCTTAAATCAAGCCAGGAAAGATTGTGGACAGACCATCCACAAGAATTCCATAAATTTCTAATCTGACTTTGCAAACATTTTAAGACTGAAACTTATAAGTCAGAACAGTGCATAGTGAATCATAATATAGTAAAGGCATAGACATCTGAGACTAGTAAACGACCCAATTCATTGATTTCTATTTATGTGATTTGTTGGGCAATAACAGTCATAAAACATGATTTCATAGGCTTGTATTCATGTGGGCCAAGGCTTTGCCAGGCAGTAACAGTTACAGCATTAGGCTATAAGGGTGACTTCAGAGTGCAGAGTGGTTTACAATGCTCAAGCAGGTGTCTGATATCTTGCTCCAAGCACTGCAATGTAATAAAACCTCAGATTTACCATTAAAATAGTCAACCTGGGCAAACAACAGATTTATCACTCTGTGAATACAAAACACATAAATTCAGTTGTTTTTTTTATCTGAGTTACATGGCATGACATCATGAACAGCAGGCATAGATGCAGATGAATGGAAATGATAAACATATACCAGCACATGAAGGGAGGAATGAAACTGATACACATATAAGGGTATACATCAAGGGAGCAATGGAAATTATAAGCATATACTGGTACATGAAGAGAGGAATGGAAATGATACACATTATCCTGGTACATGAGGGAGAAGATTTCACATCTATACCAAATAATTGTTCAAAGCATATTTCCAATTTGTCTCATGCCCATTGGCACAGCACATTAGTTCAATTGTTACACATTACCTTGTGTAAGGTCCTATGTGCACTGGTTGCTTAGCGCCGTTGATCAATAATTTGTCTCTGGATAGCCACAATAATAATGCAGAAATGATCATGATTACTAAAATAATCCTTTGAAAATCTTTCTGAATTTTAGAGGATTTTTATGATTTCTTCACAAAAGGCCAAAATTAGTTCTTCAGATAACACAATCATTCTCAGTTCTTCAACTGCATCAAATGTCAGTTTTTTTAGACAAAACACTTGTTCTTAATTCTTCAGCCCAAACAAATGTTCTTAGTTCTTCAGATGACACAAATGTTCTTACTTCTTCGTATGCATCAACTGTTCTCAGTTCTTCGTATGAATAAACTGCGCTAGTTCTTCACATGAATAAAATGTTAAAATGTTCTCAGTTCTTCATATGAATAATCTGTTCTTAGTTCTTCGTATGAATCAAATGTGGAAACAACTGTGCGTTAAAGTATTCTTAGTGAATCCTATCTTAGAGTATATATCTGAAGACATTAATCCCAGTAAAACAAACAGCAGAATACATTCTGGACTTCTGCGTTTAAAATATATGTAAAACTTGATGACCAGTGTTTTTTTAATTTTGCTTCAATATGTAGTCAAACTTAAAATAATGACATTAAATTAATGAGGCTGTGAGCCACTGACTTAAAGGTGGCCTTGGCTCAACCTTTTCAAAAGGCATAAATTCATATTCAGAGCACAGAACTTAGCAATGGTTTGTTTAGTCTGCCTCAATTGGAATCTTACTGCAGGCAAGATATATATCTAAACAAAATCATTCCAGATCTAAATGCCTTGTATCTGTAGGTAAGGTAGGACCTGATTTACTGTGTAACTCAGTGTAGCACCTGACCTTCGAACGGGGAACCCTGTTAAGGACTTTCCACCCAAGTCAAATACTAGAACAACTTGAAATCTTTCCTCCTGAAAATCAGCCTTAACAATAGGAACCCCATTTAAAAGCTTTATATCATAACAGAGAAACATAACATAAATGTTTCTTTGTAGCCATATATATAACACAACTGACACTGACAACAACAAGTGAAGGTTCACAAATCATAATAACAGTTTCTTGGCTACAACTTGCTGAAACTTTCAATCACAGTTCTGTTATATGGTCCCAGTTCAATGGAACCTATCTCACCTTTACTGATCAAGGTTCTTCACCACATATTCTGGTCTAGCAGAAACAAGGCAACTGAGCCCACTAAGAGGTTGGACACATTGTATCTTGGAAATGCAGGAGAAAACAGATTGCCTCTACATTATAACCGGTGTTCCATATGCCCTGGATATTTCGCTAAGTTCAACCTTAGCCACTGAAGCATGAATATATTAGAGAGACAATCTCGTTCCCATCCCCGCCCCGCAACAAGTAAGTTGTCCCCATCCCGCATGGTTTGTCCCATCCCCGCCCCATGCCCACAGGCTTTCTCCCCATCCCCTCAGGATGACATCACATTCCCCGCAAAAAGTTTACACTGATTCAAATTTAGAAAATAAAATAAAAATTTTTAGCTTAGGAAGCTAACTGTATTGCTGACTGTGTTAGTCTGTTATTATCTTATTGACAGTTTGGATTAACCAAGTCCTGACTATTTCTGACTAGTAGGCTTCAGGAAATTACAAAATCTTCTTATCAGTTCTCAAGTTCTTAACATCACCCGGGTTTATTGCCGGCTCATTCCCCATTACCGCGGTATTACCGTGAGAGTAAACCCCATTACCGCGGTATTACCGCAATTGTTGTCCATATTATTGCGGAATTACCGCAATTGTTATATTACCGCGGTATTACCGCAATTGTTGTCCCCATTACCGCGGGATTTACCGCGGTTTTCCCGTGGGGAAATTCCCCATGTCACTTTCTAATGAATATCGAACATACTGAGAAACCGATAAGACCAGCAAGATATCAGAGCAACCTTAGCCACAGGACTTCCATGCTGTAAAGGCCATTGCACACAGACGAAACCCTCGGCCCACCTGCTAAGACGCTGACAATAAGTAATTGCGTCTAAAAACAGCGTCACATAAAGCACTGTTTTATAATATCGTGGGTCGTTCTCCAGCTCTCCAATGACATCCGATAACAAGCTGCGTCTGTACAGGTGCGAATTTTACTGGTTTTTGCTCACTGCTCACCTGGCTACGCTTCTCCAGCCAACCTTTGACACTTCCACTCCATGCATCCTGCTCCAGTTTTCTGCTTCTCAGACACGGACTCAATCATCCTCGCCGACTCCGTCCAGGGCTCAGTTCAAGGAGGCCTCTCCATTTACCAGCGTTTTCTTCCCGACATTTGGCGTTTTCTTCCCGGCCAAGTTTCTGGCTAACATTTCCAAGCTTCTGGTTAAGTAGACAACAGCTGTTGTCCATTGCGGAGGAAGCCCCTCTCTGTCAGCATTTGTCAAGGTCACGTTCCTCTAATATCTACAAGCTTTTGATAAACACATCAATAGGTAACATGTAGTAAATCTTTACACAGCTGACTGCATTGAAATTGGAACGCGGTAAAAGCGTCTGCATGAGCTCAAACATTATTACCTCAAGTGTGTTCTTGTGCAAAAGATTTCAATACAAGATTCTATGTCATAGATGCATAAAATCGCCAATCCTTCAATTTTCCTTATGATCTTAATTAAGTAGAGTTATAGTTATATAAAGTCTGTTATTAAGAAGTCTGCAAGATCTTTTAAAACTGACTGTTAAAACAAAGAGCTAAAATATGAGAAAAATTAATTCAAACATGACAGAATATTTACAGCTATAATCCTAGGCTAAACAGGAACTCAGGTTTGCTCATGAGCACACACAATTGGGGCAAGACAGGCACTGGCCCTCCTCCTCAAATTCACATCAGAACATAAAATTTTCAGCCCATATCAAGCCAGAACATGTTCCCAGTTTCACATTTTGGTCCTCCAACACAAATCACTAAGGGCACCCATGGGTTTGTGCCAGTTGGACCTAAGATCCCCACTATGATAGGGACTGCTTGCAAAATGTCTTCACTAGTACTGAACTTTTCAACTTCAAAAGCATGCATGACAACTAACACAACAGAAGAAAGAGAAGTCCCAAACGAACCATAATAGACATTCACGGGTATGAATAATTGTTAGCAAATTCATGTTTCATTTAAGATACACACTAATTAAACTGTGCAGACAAACTTCTGCAAAACCATGCTAACCTTCACATGACCTTTGAATTCAAATTAAACTGAGCATCTTACATTCACTGTCTTAGCAGGGTGAATTCCAAAAATAAAGTGCTTTAACCTTATGTCAATTTGGGGTCAGCTATGATGCACTTAAGATTAAATTATTCAGTGAATCTCCCACTCAAACATATTTAGTTATTTTTTTAAATATTTCTTGGAGAAACTGCATGCACTAAACTCAAGGTTTGCTGGCACTCGGCACCAATACTGGATGCTTTAAAAACAAAACTAACAAGTGCATGGATAAGAATTAAATTACATCTAAGACAGTGAGCAGACTTTCAAGTTTTAAAAAAACCCTTTAACTGAACACAACAAACTAAGAATAGTCTATTCTTTAAATAACAACGTTAAATTAATATTGTTCTAAATAGAAAGCATTTTTACATTTTAACACGTAGGCCTACGTTCTTCCTGGAGAAAAAATGAGGTCATATCTCTTTTTGGTGAGGGTTTAGCTCCCTGAGACTGTTCCCAATGTACAAGAAGCATTTGGAAGCTGACTGATAAGCCAATCTTTTCCAGGGCTTCCTGTTCTCATTCTATAAATAGCGAGTTTCAACCAGCAATCTGTGTACACAACTGTGCATGATGCTCTGCAGACGAACATTGTTAATTTCACCTCTGAACTGTACAGAGACACAGAAATAGTTGGCTGAAAAATGTTCCCACGAATGCTAACGTGATAATAAATGTTATTTATTCTGAAACTGATTACAATGCATGAAGGCAGTGAAGGGCAACAGCAAACCCAATTAATAAAAGTACAGTTTGCAAAAGTACAAGCTAATTAATTACGTGACCTCAGAAACGGTGGACATGTTTATTAAGACGCTTACTACGGCATGTTTTTAAATAACTCACAAAAGCGTTGCACTTACCACTATCTAACAGGTCTAAACACATGCACTTTACGACAGTTTGCAAAGGCACAAAGTCAAAGGCAACAGTACAAAGGGAGTTGGGAGACTGTTCCAGAAGCACTGTCCAATACATCAGGAGGCAAGATGGGCTTGAACTGATGTGTAGTACCGCTGCATCTGCATAGCCCCATGGGCCACAGATTGCAAATATCGCCAACCCAGCCGACTTCAGACTAGAACGTAGAGCTACCTGATGTATGCTTGCATGGTGCCAACAATAGAGGCATGTCAGCATGATGAATTTGAAAGCCATATGCTCCACAACAAGGAGGAGCCAATGTAGCAGTTTTGCATATATTCCATTATGTGTTGGAAATACTATACTTCCTGCTGATCACTTTAGGTTAGTTCAAACCACTGTATCACTGCGTCAGATTTTGCATGTCAACGAACCCATTAAAAAAATGCAAGTCTCGCATAAAAGTACGACTTCAGGCAATATGTCTGTTCTGGTCCTCAGCAAGTCTAGACAAGCTAGCCAACTTAAACACCACTGGAAATTCTGTGCAAACTTTGATAAAACCTTGCTTAATGACCCAGTGTGACCCGTTACTTCGCAAACAACATTCCGCATCAAAGTTCCAAATTTTCATACCTACAGTTTTGATCTCCTGTTCTGTTAGTAGTTAAGATTTATGTCTTCTATCAGTTCTTGCAGCTGCCACCGGTTGCGGTTTTCACCTTCAGCCACATTCATTCAGCCACATCAACTTAACACCTACCAGTTAATTACTTGTAAATAATCACTGCTGACTTGTCACAATATATTTAAATTGTTCTGCAAAATTAGGATTTTACACTGGTGTAATGTAAGTAATGTTTGAAGTAATGCAGAAGTCAGCAATAGCCAGGTTGTTTCCTCACTTTCGGAGCCAAGTCCGAATCCAGTTGGGGGGGGGGGGAAGTCGAAGAGACAACATGAGTCTAACGTGGAAATTCGCGGTCATGGTGGTCATGGATTGGTGCAGGATGGAATAGGTTGCTAGGATAATAACACTACATTGCATTCCTTTATCATACATTCATCATCAGTTCCTGACGCCAGCCATTTGGCGGCTATAGGTACGAATACACTATATAACCATATACACCGTTAACTGACGTGAAATTAGTGACTGTCCCACAGAAGGCATCACAGAAAACCACGACGAGCGTCGGTGCCAAATTCCACAACAATCACTCACACGAAACACCAGATAACAACAGCGACCAGAAGCAGTCGACAACAGCCAGCTTACCGTTTTCCAGGTCGCCCTTCTTCGACGTGGCCGTGTTTCCCATCGAACCGATTAAATCCAGCAAATAATCTCCGATCTGCTGCTGTTCTTCCTATTATGAAGTGCTCTACACCACAGCCACACACGATAGATGGTCAGACTCCTCCGTCCGTCGCTTGATCGCCAAGACACTCCAAGATTCCCTGCCTACCATTGGGCGATAGGAAGCCGTTTCGCAATGGTTTCTGGGAAGTCTGGGTCAACGACTACGTGACTTACGGCAGCTGCAGCTAAATATAGATGACGACAAATTGGTTATTTTATTTAACGAAGACTAAAATTACGCCATTATGAAAGTAAAAGTATATAATGGTGAATTATAAAATGTTTTACTCAAAGTATTTTAACGGTAATGTTTATTTTTAGACTTTTGGGTACTGAAGTATAAATCTGTTTTCGTTTTCAATTAACTTGCCGTTTATGTATAGAATCGCTACGAACAAGTCAGTGGTTCAACATTTTCTAGTGACTCTAGTCGATGGTCGATGCCAGGTGCTCTTTTCTAAATTCTAAAATTTCACTGGCTTGCAGCCGTTTTTAAATAAACCTGTTCAGAGTTTTTGCACCTAAACGTTAATTTTTCACATTATTGTTTTTATTTTATTTTAAGGATATAATATACCATTTATTATTTAAGATAAGCTTATTATTTTTCTCAGTGGACAAATCTTTCAGAATTTGATCGACTTTCGATTTGAATTTCAAGCGCCAATAAATTGATGATGCGATTAAAGTCGTCCGCCATAGAAGTGACCTAATTATTCTAACAACGCTAAGCAGACGACTCTCATTCCCCAAATTGCCCATAATTCTCTACATCGGTTACCAATGCAAGGCAGTGATTGAGTTGACGCGGTGGGTATGTCAGCATACTGAATTCCTTTGGGGTAGAAACTGACATTTCTGCTTTACGTTGACACTGTCCGTGTCCGATGCCAGTCGCCTGGAAAGCCATATTCGACAGTGGAAATCAAAGCTGTATAAAAGCTTGAGATTTGAAAGAAAGCAAGAATAATAGCTTACGAAAACAAATGAAAACGTATGGATTGGAAGTCTGTGCACAGAAACGTCTGCACATCTACACGTCACCTAAAGCCGTGACAACAGTGACTGTTAGCTCTTTCTGGATTTTAAAACAATGCTGTTATCATTACCATCTGTTATGGCTCATTGATTTCTCAGAGCACAGTTATCTGATTAAAAAATGAATAGTGTTAATACGATTGTTTTAAACACAAGTTTACGACACCAAAGGATTGTAGTATTAATTTTCTTCAATGCAATGATACTCAGAACGAGGCTGTTGGCAGATGGCACATTGATTTCTATTTATAGTAGAGCGATCAATGTACGATTCCACGACGACGGCCTTCACCTTCGACGCTAGTCGCATAATGCTCAATCAGCAGGTGGCGCTCGTGTCGTTCTATAAAAAAGCGCTAATGGGATTAGTGTAATTCAGATTGAGATAAATTTTTTAAACTAATGCGTCCAAAAACGTATGGCGAATTCAGTAGCGCCAGCTATTCAGCCTATTTCATTAGCGCCAGTTTTTGAACTATTTCAGTAACGCCAGGCGTCGCCAGCTATTCAACTATTCAATTCATCAACTCATCATCATCATCATCATCATCATCATCATCATCATCATCATCAACATCATCATCATCATCATCATCATCATCATCATCATCATCATCATCATCATCATCATCATCATCATCATCATCATCATCATCATCATCATCATCATCACCATCAATTCATCATATACCATCAGCATATATATATATATATATATATATATATATATATATAAAGGACGGGGATAGTTTGAAGGATAACACTCTTGCCTGAAGTTTTCACGGACCCGGTTCGATTCCAGTAAGGCCCCCGGGTTAAGCTCATTCCTTCATTCCCTAGGTGGTAACAAAAGTACAATGAGCTTGCATCTTGCATGGCTGCAACTTTGTTGATTTATGTCTTCTGTGGTTTGTGTAAATTGTGTTCTTGTGAATTGTATAATCGTCATAACATGTAAATGTACAGCGCAGTGCGTTTGTCATGCGCTTCATTAAAGAATAAAATATTGCATTATTATCCTCTGCAGAGCGTTGCCGTCATCACAACTCTGCCAATCGTCTGTCTCGAGCCCCCTCCCATTTCTGGACTCCATAGCAACCGGACATGGATCTTCTTTTGACTACCCTCTCTGGGTATATTATAGAATTTCGTTTCCCCTCTGACTCGAGGCAACGCTCGTGAATAAGATGGGCCCCTGCTCTTAGCTTCGAGTGGCGCTTTAGAAATTCAGATATTTCAATTACGATTACGAGCTCGTCACAGGACTGTGTGTAGCCCGAAGTTCTGTAGTGAAGATCTGCCTTCAGGCTTCACCATACAACCGGAACGACCGGTCCATAATTCCAGCTCCTTTGGGGTGGGCGGAATATTTACAAAGTAAGCTATTCCTTTCCTTTATTACGCGCCGCTTAATTCATCTGACCTTTTCACTGCTCCAGGTCTAAGTACCTTCCATCGTAGCCGACCCTGGCAGTCACCCACGTTCGTTGGGCTCTTATTGTACCTAAGCAGCCACCGAGCCTCTATGGGCCCAATTAAGAACGTAACTGTTTGCAGACTAGAGTATTTTGCCTACCTGCCTGCATGCCTCTTGCATCTTGACCTGGAACAGACCCTGACTTTTTACCTCCCTAACGATTTTGTTTTGATTGAACGCCTGGGACAAAGCGGATTCCAGCGACTAATTAGCCACAGCTTTTCTTTTGGCGTTGTAGAAATCTCAATTTCGATTACAATTATATCAAGATGTCTATGCTAGTTCGAGAGTGACGTTCAATGTTTTTGTTTTTACTTTAAAACAATTTTTGCAAAAGGTAAGTGTAAGCCTATTAGTATTATTATTTACCCGAGGTAGTTCTAATCTCCTGCAACAATTTGTGAGCATCCGTTCATACTATGACTTGTAATCATACTGTACTGGGGTTCCGTTCTAGGACAATAACCCCTCGACAATAACCCCCGTGCCAATTAATAACCCCCCGAACACTTTGATTCCTTACTGATCCTAAATAATGGAAAATAATTGCTTGCATTTAATTATAATATTTAAAATTGTTGATGACGAGCAGCGCTATCCTCTCCTGATGGTGTTCTATTAATCTATTTGGCATTGGGGAAGGTCAGTAATCAACTACCGGGTATAGTGGGTTTGCTGACTCCGTGTACAATACAGTACAACTGTATTTGATGTTGCTGTCTTTCCATAGTTCAGAAATGTTGCACACACATGACCACATGACAGAACATCGATGTGAGTGAAGGACTTGCTCAAGGTCTCTACACAGTGACTGTCTACGTCAGTGACTTCCTATAGGAGCATTTACTCTGGATCACGTGACAATGTTTACGGAGTAAAAAAATGCCGAGATAGTTGGTGTGAACACTTCCTATACTTGCCTTATTTTTGAGTGACTTATTTCAATTCAGGAGATGGCGCTACTGTTTCCTTTGCCTGAAGAACATGATCGGCCGCATGTTTAGCATGTATACGAGAATATTGGAAATGAATTGATAATAATAAATTACGGATTGAAAATAAATCGTCAAACTGCGCAAGTTCGCATATTGTAATGACCATGAAAGCTCTGACAAATTCGAACAATAGTAGCAGTATTGAGTTTTAGTAGTAGTACGCGTAGTAGTAGACTACTTGTAATTGTAATTGTAATTGAACATTTACTACTATATTTACTAGGCCTATTTATAAACTACTGCTACTGCTAATTTACTGCTACTGCGTACTGCTACTTATATGCTACTGTTTAGTACTGCTAGTTCCCGTCGTTATCGCTACTGTTGTTAACTGCTACTACTAGAACTACTATTACACTAAGAATAATAAGAAGATTAGGAGGATTAGCAGCATTATTATTATTATTATTATAATTAGTATTTTTAATATTCGTTGAGCAGTTTTAATATTCGTCAGTATTCGTCAATTTATAAAAATCTTAATATTCGTAATATGCGTATACTCGTTCTATGCTACTACTACCACTACCACTACCCACTAGTAGTAGTAGTATTATTGTTTTATTATTATTATTATTATTATCATTATCATCATCATTATCGTCGTCGTCGTCGTCGTCGTCGTCGTCGTCGTCGTCGGTTCATCATCATCATCATCATCATCATCATCATCACGTCTAAAGCAGAGCGTTTTATTAAAAGAGATTCAGAACTCTTTCGAGCGATGCGATAATAGCCATAGATATAATAACAGTGTACACTATATTATCATTATAGACCTATCTGTTATTATATCTATGATAATATCGTATTGACGTCATTTCCGCCCCCTGATCCTGATTGTTGATGACGTCATCGTCATTGTCCACCATCTTTCTTGTGGTAGGCCTGAAGATCGCAGATTTGCGATTTTTTGGCTATAATTTGCGAATTTTGGCTATAATTTGAGAATTTTGTCTGCGTTTCTGCTTGATAAATGAGAGATCATGTTTCATCGGTTGCGTCGCCCTTTCGTGAGGCCCTTTGTGGACACGTCGACGCTCGATACGGACCGTTCTTCTCGTCGAGTTCGACCGATGGAAGACGACTGAAGTCCAGCGCTGCCTTCGGAAGCTCAACTTCGCCAGGAACAGGTATCACGTGACGCTTATTTCGAGGCGGGTTTTCTGTGAGATGACTCTGACCCTGCTGATGTCAATGAGGTCGAAATGCCGACCCCTATTTATACATCAGTGTCCGTTTATGAACATCACCAGTTTTAAGTAAGTAAGTATATTCTTTGTTTAACCAACTTCCTCTGTGCACTTTGGTGTGCATGCATTAGATAAAATATAGCATTCTCGTTATGAACAATATTCACGTTCGATTATCTACCTGGGGATAATACGGTCATGTGGTCGTGGGTGCAAGGAGTAAGAGAATTGTCTTAACTGGGGGAGGAGCCGATGCAACACATGGTCTGGGTTCCTCAGGACTGCAGTAAAGAGGCCTACATCGGCGACAGCATGGCACAGTTTCGCAAATGGTCCTATTAGGTTAAGTCCTAATATCTGTCAGAAATTGCATACGGCTAAACTCAGTATCAATCGTATCGCTGTTAAAATATGGCATCAAAATATATATGTCGTCGGCATATTTGACCAATCTGTTGGCACGATGCTGCCATATTCTTCATAGCCGTTATGAAATTCATCTGAGAGACCCTCGTGCCCGGGCTCGAACTCTACGGATAGGTAAACGTCTATGAATCTGGATCGAAATCTGAAAGACTGAAAGGTGAAACGTCTGTGATGAAATCTGGCTGAAAGACCTCGCCTGCGAAGAGACGCTGAAAGACCTCGCCTGCGAAGAGGCGCTGAAAGACCTCGCCTGCGAAGAGGCGCTGAAAGACCTCGCCTGCGAAGAGTTGCTGAAAGACCTCGCCCTGCTGAAAGACCTCGCTGCGAAGAGTTGCTGAAAGACCTCGCCTGCGAAGAGGTGCTGATGAAGACCTGACCTCGCCTGCGAAGAGTTGCTGAAAGACCTCGCCTGCGAAGAGGCGCTGAAAGACCTCGCCGCGAAGAGGCGCTGAAAGACCTCGAAGAAGAGTTGCTGAAAGACCTCGCCTGCGAAGAGGTGCTGAAAGACCTCGCCTGCGAAGAGGCGCTGAAAGACCTCGCCTGCGAAGAGGCGCTGAAAGACCTCGCCTGCGAAGAGTTGCTGAAAGACCTCGCCTGTGAAGACCTCGCGCTGCGAAGACCTCGCCTGCGCCTGCGAAGAGTCGCTGAAAGACCTCGCCTGCGAAGAGGCGCTGAAAGACCTCGCCTGCGAAGAGTCTTGATGAATGCTGCCTCGCCTCAAGGCGCTGAAAGACCTCGCCTGCGAAGAGTTGCTGAAAGACCTCGCCTGCGAAGAGTTGCTGAAAGACCTCGCCTGCGAAGAGTTGCTGAAAGACCTCGCCTGCGAAGAGTTGCTGAAAGACCTCGCCTGCGAAGAGTTGCTGAAAGACCTCGCCTGCGAAGAGTTGCTGAAAGACCTCGCCTGCGAAGAAGCTGAAAGACCTCGCCTGCGAAGAGGCGCTGAAAGACCTCGCCTGCGAAGAGTTGCTGAAAGACCTGCCTGCGAAGAAAGACCTCGCCTGCGAAGAGGTGAAAGACCTTGATGAAAGACCTCGCCTGCGAAGAGGCGCTGAAAGACCTCGCCTGCGAAGAGCGCTGAAAGACCTCGCCTGCGAAAGAGGCGCTGAAAGACCTCGCCTGCGAAGAGTTGCTGAAAGACCTCGCCTGCGAAGAGTTGCTGAAAGACCTCGCCTGCGAAGAGGCGCTGAAAGACCTCGCCTGCGAAGAGGCGCTGAAAGACCTCGCCTGCGAAGAGGCGCTGAAAGACCTCGCCTGCGAAGAGTTGCTGAAAGACCTCGCCTGCGAAGAGGCGCTGAAAGACCTCGCCTGCGAAGAAGAGTTGCTGAAAGACCTCGCCTGCGAAGAGGCGCTGAAAGACCTCGCCTGCGAAGAGGCGCTGAAAGACCTCGCGAAGAGGCGCTGAAAGACCTGCCTGCGAAGGCGCTGAAAGACCTCGCCTGCGAAGAGCGCTGAAAGACCTCGCCTGCGAAGAGTTGCTGAAAGACCTCGCCTGCGAAGAGGCGCTGAAAGACCTCGCCTGCGAAGAGGCGCTGAAAGACCTCGCCTGCGAAGAGGCGCTGAAAGACCTCGCCTGCGAAGAGGCGCTGAAAGACCTCGCCTGCGAAGAGTTGCTGAAAGACCTCGCCTGCGAAGAGTTGCTGAAAGCGAAGAGTTGCTGAAAGACCTCGCCTGCGAAGAGGCGCTGAAAGACCTCGCCTGCGAAGAGGCGCTGAAAGACCTCGCCTGCGAAGAGTTGCTGAAAGACCTCGCCTGCGAAGAAAGGCGCTGAAAGACCTCGCCTGCGAAGAGGCGCTGAAAGACCTCGCCTGCGAAGAGGCGCTGAAAGACCTCGCCTGCGAAGAGGCGCTGAAAGACCTCGCCTGCGAAGAGGCGCTGAAAGACCTCGCCTCGCCTGCGAAGAGGCGCTGAAAGACCTCGCCTGCGAAGAGGCGCTGAAAGACCTCGCCTGCGAAGAGGCGCTGAAAGACCTCGCCTGCGAAGAGTTGCTGAAAGACCTCGATGCTGAAAGACCTCGCCTGCGAAGAGGCGCTGAAAGACCTCGCCTGCGAAGAGTTGCTGAAAGACCTCGCCTGCGAAGAGGCGCTGAAAGACCTCGCCTGCGAAGAGTTGCTGAAAGACCTCGCCTGCGAAGAGTTGCTGAAAGACTGAAAGACCTCGCCTGCGAAGAGGTTGCTGAAAGACCTCGCCTTGAAGAGACGCTGAAAGACCTCGCCTGCGAAGGCGCTGAAAGACCTCGCCTGCGAAGAGGCGCTGAAAGACCTCGCCTGCGAAGAGCTGAAAGACCTCGCCTGCGAAGAGTTGCTGAAAGACCTCGCCTGCGAAGAGGCGCTGAAAGACCTCGCCTGCGCTGCCTTTCTCAAGGCGCTGAGACCTCGCCTGCTGCTGAAAGACCTCGCCTGCGAAGAGGCGCTGAAAGACCTCGCCTGCGAAGAGGCTGCTGAAAGACCTCGCCTGCGAAGAGTTGCTGAAAGACCTCGCCTGCGAAGAGAGTTGCTGAAAGACCTCGCCTGCGAAGAGGCGCTGAAAGACCTCGCCTCGAAGCCTGCTGAAAGAAAGGCGCTGAAAGACCTCGCCTGCGAAGAGGCGCTGAAAGACCTCGCCTGCGAAGAGTTGCTGAAAGACCTCGCCTGCGAAGAGTTGCTGAAAGACCTCGCCTGCGAAGAGGCGCTGAATGATGCTGCCTTTCTCAAGGCGCTGAAAGACCTCGCCTGCGAAGAGGCGCTGAAAGACCTCGCCTGCGAAGAGGCGCTGAAAGACCTCGCCTGCGAAGAGGCGCTGAAAGACCTCGCCTGCGAAGAGCTGAAAGACCTCGCCTGCGAAGAGTTGCTGAAAGACCTCGCCTGCGAAGAGGCGCTGAAAGACCTCGCCCGAAGAGGCGCTGAAAGACCTCGCCTGCGAAGAGTTGCTGAAAGACCTCGCCTGCGAAGAGGCTGAAAGACCTCGCTGAAAGACCTCGCCTTCGAAGAGGCGCTGAAAGACCTCGCCTGCGAAGAGGTTGCTGAAAGCCTCGCCTGCGAAGAGTTGCTGAAAGACCTCGCCTGCGAAGAGATGCTGAAAGCTGAAACCTCGCCTGCGAAGAGGCGCTGAAATGCGAAGAGTTGCCTCGCCTGCGAAGAGGCGCTGAAAGACCTCGCCTGCGAAGAGTTGCTGAAAGACCTCGCCTGCGAAGAGGCGCTGAAAGACCTCGCCTGCGAAGAGATCTCGCCTGCTCAAGGCGCTGCGCTGAAAGACCTCGCCTGCGAAGAGGCGCTGAAAGACCTCGCCTGCGAAGAGTTGCTGAAAGACCTCGCCTGCGAAGAGGCGCTGAAAGACCTCGCCTGCGAAGAGGCGCTGAAAGACCTCGCCTGCGAAGAGGCGCTGAAAGACCTCGCCTGCGAAGAGGCGCTGAAAGATGCTCGCCTTCGAAGAGGCGCTGAAAGACCTCGCCTGCGAAGTTGCTGAAAGACCTGCTGAAGAGACCTCGCCTGCGAAGAGTTGCTGAAAGACCTCGCCTGCGAAGAGGCGCTGAAAGACCTCGCCTGCGAAGAGGCGCTGAAAGACCTCGCCTGCGAAGAGGCGCTGAAAGACCTCGCCTGCGAAGAGGCGCTGAAAGACCTCGCCTGCGAAGAGGCGCTGAAAGACCTCGCCTGCGAAGAGGCGCTGAAAGACCTCGCCTGCGAAGAGGCGCTGAAAGACCTCGCCTGCGAAGAGGCGCTGAAAGACCTCGCCTGCGAAGAAGAGCTCGCTTCTGAAGAGCGCTGAAAGACCTCGCCTGCGAAGAGGCGCTGAAAGACCTCGCCTGCGAAGAGTTGCTGAAAGACCTCGCCTGCGAAGAGTTGCTGAAAGACCTCGCCGCCTGACCTCTGAAGAGGCGCTGAAAGACCTCGCCTGCGAAGAGGTTGCTGAAAGACCTCGCCTGCGAAGAGTTGCTGAAAGACCTCGCCTGCGAAAGAGACCTCGCCTGCTGAAAGACCTCGCCTGCGAAGAGGTCGCTGATGACCTCGCCTTCGAAGAGGCGCTGAAAGACCTCGCCTGCGAAGAGGCGCTGAAAGACCTCGCCTGCGAAGAGTTGCTGAAAGACCTCGCCTGCGAAGAGGCGCTGAAAGACCTCGCCTGCGAAGAGGCGCTGAAAGACCTCGCCTGCGAAGAGGCGCTGAAAGACCTCGCCTGCGAAGAGGCGCTGAAAGACCTCGCCTGCGAAGAGTTGCTGAAAGACCTCGCCTGCGAAGAGGTGCTGCTGAAGACCTCGCCTCGCTGAAGAGGCGCTGATGCGCTGCGCTGAAAGACCTCGCCTGCGAAGAGGCGCTGAAAGACCTCGCCTGCGAAGAGGCGCTGAAAGACCTCGCCTGCGAAGAGTTGCTGAAAGACCTCGCCTGCGAAGAGGCGCTGAAAGACCTCGCCTGCGAAGAGGTCTTGATGATGCTGCCGCCTGCGAAGGCGCTGAAAGACCTGAAAGACCTCGCCTGCGAAGAGTTGCTGAAAGACCTCGCCTGCGAAGAGGCGCTGAAGAGGCGCTGAAGGCGCTGAAAGACCTCGCCTGCGAAGAGTTGCTGAAAGACCTCGCCTGCGAAGAGTTGCTGAAAGAGACCTCGCCTGCTTGAAGATGCTGCTGAAAGACCTCGCCTGCGAAGAGGTTGCTGAAAGACCTCGCCTGTGCTGAAGAGGCGCTGAAAGACCTCGCCTGCGAAGAGGCGCTTGGTTGCTGAAAGACCTCGCCTGCGAAGAGGCGCTGAAAGACCTCGCCTGCGAAGAGGCGCTGAAAGACCTCGCCTGCGAAGAGTTGCTGAAAGACCTCGCCTGCGAAGAGGCGCTGAAAGACCTCGCCTGCGAAGAGGTTGCTGAAAGACCTCGCCTGCGAAGAGAAAGACCTCGCCTTGATGATGCTGCCTTTCTCAAGGCGCTGAAAGACCTCGCCTGCGAAGAGGCGCTGAAAGACCTGAAAGACCTCGCCTGCGAAGAGCTGAAAGGCGCTGAAAGACCTCGCCTGCGAAGAGGCGCTGAAAGACCTCGCCTGCGAAGAGGCGCTGAAAGACCTCGCCTGAAGAGTTGCTGAAAGACCTCGCCTGCGAAGAGGCGCTGAAAGACCTCGCCTGCGAAGAGGCGCTGAAAGACCTCGCCTGCGAAGAGGCGCTGAAAGACCTCGCCTGCGAAGAGTTGCTGAAAGACCTCGCCTGCGAAGAGGCGCTGAAAGACCTCGCCTGCGAAGAGGCGCTGAAAGACCTCGCCTGCGAAGAGGTCTTGATGATGCTGAAAGACCTCGCCTGCGAAGAGGCGCTGAAAGACCTCGCCTGCTGAAAGAAGAGGCGCTGAAAGACCTCGCCTGCGAAGAGGCGCTGAAAGAGAAGAGGCGCTGAAAGACCTCGCCTGCGAAGAGGCGCTGAAAGATCTCGCCTGTGAAGAGGCGCTGAAAGACCTCGCCTGCGAAGAGCGCTGAAAGACCTCGCCTGCGAAGAGGCGCTGAAAGACCTCGCCTGCGAAGAGATGATGCTGATGCTTCTCAAGGCGCTGAAAGACCTCGCCTGCGAAGAGGCGCTGAAAGACCTCGCCTGCGAAGAGTTGCTGAAAGACCTCGCCTGCGAAGAGGTTGCTGAAAGACCTCGCCTGCGAAGAGGCGCTGAAAGACCTCGCCTGCGAAGAGGCGCTGAAAGACCTCGCCTGCGAAGAGGCGCTGAAAGACCTCGCCTGCGAAGAGGCGCTGAAAGACCTCGCCTGCTGAAAGACCTCGCCTGCGAAGAGGCGCTGAGACCTCGCCTTTGAAGAGGCGCTGAAAGACCTCGCCTGCGAAGAGGCGCTGAAAGACCTCGCCTGCTGCGAAGAGGCGCTGAAAGACCTCGCCTGCGAAGAGGCGCTGAAAGACCTCGCCTGTGAAGAGGCGCTGAAAGACCTCGCCTGCGAAGAGGCGCTGCTGAAAGACCTCGCCTGCGAAGAGGCGCTGAAAGACCTCGCCTGCCTGAAGAGGCGCTGAAAGACCTCGCCTGCGAAGAGGCGCTGAAAGACCTCTGAAAGCCTCGCCTGCGAAGAGGCGCTGAAAGACCTCGCCTGTGAAGAAGACCTCGCCTGCGAAGAGGCGCTGAAAGACCTCGCCTGCGAAGAGGTCTTGATGATGCTGCCTTTCTCAAGGCGCTGAAAGACCTCGACCTCGCCTGCGAAGAGGCGCTGAAAGACCTCGCCTGCGAAGAGGCGCTTGAAGATGCTCGCCTTTCTCAAGAAAGCGCTGAAAGACCTCGCCTGCGAAGAGGTCTTGCTGAAAGACCTCGCCTGCGAAGAGGCGCTGAAAGACCTCGCCTGCGAAGAGGCGCTGAAAGACCTCGCCTGCGAAGAGCGCTGAAAGACCTGAGGCGCTGAAAGACCTCGCCTGCGAAGAGATTGCTGAAAGACCTCGCCTGCGAAGAGGCGCTGAAAGACCTCGCCTGCGAAGAGGCGCTGAAAGACCTCGCCTGCGAAGAGGCGCTGAAAGACCTCGCCTGTGAAGAGGCGCTGAAAGACCTCGCCTGCGAAGAGGCGCTGAAAGACCTCGCCTGCGAAGAGGCGCTGAAAGACCTCGCCTGCGAAGAGGCGCTGAAAGACCTCGCCTGCGAAGAGGCGCTGAGACCTCGCCTGCTGAAAGACCTCGCCTGCGAAGAGGCGCTGAAAGACCTCGCCTGCGAAGAGGCGCTGAAAGACCTCGCCT